>JACXGM010026062.1:0-15062 GCA_016801145.1 Umbra pygmaea | reverse complement strand
TTCAGCAGATGGAAGCATGAAATGCTCCAAATCTCCTGATAGCTAGCTGCATTGACCCTGCCCTTGATAAAACACAGTGGACCAACACCAGCAGCTGACATGGCACCCCAGACCATCACTGACTGTGGGTACTTGACACTGGACTTCAGGCATTTTGGCATTTCCTTCTCCCCAGTCTTCCTCCAGACTCTGGCACCTTTATTTCCGAATGACATGCAACATTTGTTGTTGTTTTGTTGTGCTGCTTCTCTGTAGCCCAGGTCAGGTGCTTCTGCCGCTGTTTCTGGTTCAAAAGTGGATTGACCTGGGGAATGCGGTGCATGGCTCTGGATGTTTGTACTCCAGACTCAGTCCACTGCTTCCGCAGGTCATCCAAGGTCTGGAATCGGTCCTTCTCCACAATCTTCCTCAGGGTCCGGTCACCTCTTGTCGTTGTGCAGCGTTTTTTGCCACACTTTGTCCTTCCCACAGACTTCCCACTGAGGTGCCTTGATACAGCACACTGGGAACAGCCTATTTGTTCAGAAATTTCTTTCTGTGTCTTACCCTCTTGCTTGAGGGTGTCAATGATGGCCTTCTTACCCATGATTGCGGTTTTGAGTAATGAAACAGGCTGGGAGTTTTTAAAAGCCTCAGGAATCTTTTGCAGGTGTTTAATTAGATAATCAATTAGTTGATTCAGATGATTAGGTTAATAGCTCGTTTAGAGACCCTTTTCATTATATGCTAATTCTTTGAGAGGAATTTTGGGTTTTCATGAGCTGTATGCCAAAATCATCAGTATTAAAACAATAAATGACCTGAAATATTTCAGTTGGTATGCTAATTTCTTGAGAAGGACCTGTATAATAATATTGCTTTAAGGGCAGCCTCTCAACTTTAATTTGAGGGTATTCACATCCAAATTGGAAGAAGGATTTTGGAATTACAGCTGTTTAATATGTAGCCCCCTATTTTTCAGGGGACCAAAAGTAATTGGACAATTGACTCAAACTGTTTCCTGGACAGGTATTGGCTATTCCTTAATTATTTCCTCATCAATTAAGCAGGTACAAGGTCTGGAGCTGATTCCAGGTGTAGCATTCGCAATTGTAAGCTGTTGCTGTGAACCCACAACACGCAGTCAGAGGAGTTCTCAATGCAAGTGAGACAGGTCATCCTTAGGCTGCAAAAAAAACATCAGAGAGATAGCACGAACAATTTGGGCGGCCAAATCAACAGTTTGGTACATTCTGAGAAAAAAAGGACGCACTGGTGAGCTCTGAAACATGAAAAGGCCTAATTTATAAGTGTGGCGTACGCACAAAAGAAGACCTACGCCGCTCTCTACGCAATAATTAGGATTTATAAAAAGCAAACTTGACGGGAAAATGTGCGGTCCTTCACAGCAACTCTGACCCATGCGTACTCACAAAAACGGGTGAAATGAGAAATGGCAATCAGGTTTTTAAATATTATCCATCATATATTTGGAATAAACCTTCCAGGACTATACATTCTCCTGCCCAAGTCTGTATGTTACACATGTTTGCTTTGGTCTCTTAATTCTTTGGTCTCCTAATTTTTGTTATAGTGTCTTAGGCATTATTTCTTCCTTATTTTAATAATATAAATATTTATAAGCTACAGCTACTCTTCTGTTTTTACATTAGGAGCCTAATCTTAATTGGCTAACAGAAATTCCAAATGTATTAACTATTGAAAATTGAAAACATAATAATGTGGTTTGGATATTTTTATTATTTTACTTGAAAAAAGGTCTGCATCTTGCACCTGACGTCTCTGGTACTGCTTGCATTTCTGGGCTGCTGTCTGCCTCACATAGGTCTAACTAAACATGTGTCCATTTTTTATATTTTTGCAGCATTAGCTTGGAGTGCTCGTTGTATCTTTTCTCATATTTTTTATGAAACACCACCTTTTTGTCATTGTCTCTAATAATGTAGAAAGAACTTAACGCGACTCAACTCTAAAACTCTGCACTGTTCCACTCCGGTCTAATTCCAATGAATTCAAAGAACCCAGAAGACGAGGACTTATCGACCAAGGGGGTAGAAATCAAATGATTACAATCAGTAATAGATGTACTGTACTCATTACTAGTTTATGATGTGTCCATTACTACAGTAGTTTATGAAAGCATTAACAAACAGTGTATGATTAATCGATGTAGATGAACAAAATGAACAACAGCGATCTCTAATAAAAAAATAAGAGTTGTAACGAACAGTGTATGATTAATATAATGTAACTCCATAATTATAGGCCTACATTGGTGGTGGGCTGGAGTCGAACCCTGGTGGGCGGTTTCAGAAGCGTCATGCACCAATTTTTTTTAAGGGGGCACAGTGTGCACAAGGGGGACAGGTGCCCACAAAAATACTGATATTAAAAGGAAAATCCACTGAGGGGGCACAGTTTCAATGGGCATGGCGCCTCTGGGCGGGTTAAAGACTTTAGTTGTTTCCACTACACCATGAAGATCGCACGAGCTCAATATGTTTTCAAAGGAGTTTGAGTTTAACTAAATAGACTCTGTAGGATTTCGTAAATGAAAAAGTATTTTAAGGCAGTTTACATGAGACAGTTATATTGTAGGACAATGGTTTAATGACTAAAGCGCGTAGAACGTAGTTGTTTTAATGATAAAATAATCTGTAGTGTACAACGTGTTTAGGGAAATGATTTGGATGAATGTGCACCCTGGAGCCACCTGGCAGCTATTTGTTGTATTGTTTTCTTTTAAAAACGGCCACCGAAAGTTTATTCACTCAGCCGAAGTGACCTTGGTATTCCACGGTAGCAGTCTTGACCATGTCTACATACCTTAATGCATTTACTTGCTGCTGCCACCTGATTGGCTGATTAGATATTTGCCTTAACAAGCGTTTGAACAGGTGTACCTAATTAAGTGGCCGGTGAGGTATGTGATGAATCTCAAGCATACGGGTCTTTTGCAACTCATTCCAGTCATTGGCAGTAGCAAAATTTGACTTTTATTAGAACCAAAGCTACACTATCTAGGAGAGTGCAGGTTACTGCTAGTGTAGGTAAGTGAGCTATGTTAGCGATTGCATTGTTAATCTCTTAGGGATAACCCCTTAATTATTAAATTCTGCCTAAAAAGAACATACCCACAGTTGACCTCTTGTTACACTGGAACTGAAGCATGTACATGCATATGGTTGATATTTCTTAAAAGGATAATTTTTTGGATATGTAAAATCTTTACACATCTTTACATTTATTTTGAATAAATGTACACAGTGAATATGGAACAAGATTCTATATTTTTTCTAAATCTTCTTTAAAAGACAACTACAAAGCCATGCATTGGAGTTAGAGGCTGAAAACTTCTAATCATGTCCCCCAGGGGATGACAACATATGTCTAAAATTTTATCCGGGTCTTGACACAGACCATCCAACCTGACCAGTCATATCTCTGGCATTCCGAAGTTAAAATTGGAAGATCAGTATCTTATGAAATCTCTGTTTCATAAGGATGACAAATATGAGGAATACAGAGAGGCTATGACACGTTTCACATGCGTCTTTGGTTCAGAAGCGTGTACCCATGCTTCATACACAAAGTGATACATGTATCTTCAGATTACATTTGTGTAATGTTCCAGTAAGGGTTATAGTCATTTTCGCATAACAAAATGGATTTTACCTGGGAAAACTATGTCATTAATAAGACTCTTTGATGATGAAAAATAAATATTTTCGATTGTAAGTACTATTTTTGTTTGTTCTCAATGTGTTATTACTGCACTCTTTTGCTATTGCTAAGTAGCTGCTAGCAAGCTAATGGCTTTGTTTTTCAAGGCACATACCTCACATTATTATGTGCCATGTTATTGGTGTCAAAACTATTGTAAAACAGAGACATTAGCTAAATACGTGGGTTTCTCAGCTTTCTAAAAATATGAGACATGTATATATAAACAAATAAATTGTAGAAAAAAACTTTAAGAATGGCTAAGCGCTAACCTCACATGATTACATGCCATGTTAATGTTGTCATAATGTTTTTTTTTTACATTGCTGTAAATGGATGAATTTGCTACATTTGAGTTTCTAAGCTTTCTACACATATGAGAAATGTATATAACCTAAAAATTGCAATTGTGGAACGTGATTCTAGTCCACCTAAATTTGCTTTAAGCTTTCTATACATATGAGACATGTATACAGTATATAAAAAAAATGACTTGTGAACTGTGATTCCAGTCCACTTTTTTTCTTTTGGGCCAAAACCTTCCGCTGGTGGGAGACTGATCTGGTGTCTTCAGTGCCCAAAGGCTTAAGTGTTTTTAAAAGAAAATGTGATATTACACAGTGGTAAAATAATTGAAATATTGTTTGAATGTGTTTTCAATAGAGTACAGGATAAATAGGATTTTTAAATTACTCTTTCTGTTTGTTTTTTTTGCATTTTCCATACTGTCCCAACTTTTTTAGAATTTGAGTTGTAGAGTATACAAATGTTTTTGCATTAAGGAGATACAATCTAACTGTGAAAAGTACATCAGAATAAAAGTGGATGAGAGAGTTAAAGGCAGCACGTGCAATGTCGTTAATATGAACAAAGAATAGTGTCAGCCCAAACACATTTGTAGCACCTTGATATTGGACATTTATTATTTTTTTAAATGATGACGAATAATACCAATGTACAGTAAACATACATTCAAGTGCAAATCCGACAACCATTCTAATTGGCCTTCATTTCTGAAACGTGCGTACATCTAAAACAGGCGTAGGACGGGCGTATGCCAATTCCTGCGCAAAGCAAGGCATTTATCAGTTTGAACGTGAGCATACGCTGCAATAAAATCTCACATCTGGTCTAAACTCGTGTATACAAGTTCTCCAGTGTGACTAGCGGTGGTTCATGTTAGCTTATAACCACCCGATTCATTGAGTTGTTGTACCAGTGATCATTCATGAATGTTAATGCATTGCAACTACCCTATATTGCAAGTTGAAGTTCAGAATTACTAATTAATTGTATACAGCACACTGCTATTAAGTGGTTCCTTTTTTCCCTTTCACTTCGAGATGGCCTAGATCATGGGTATTCAACTCTAATCCTACGGGGTCCGGAGCCTGCTGGTTTTCTGTTCTACCTCAACATTAATTGGACTCATCTGGTGTCCCAGATTAGAGGGGTGCAATGAAAAAGTGGAGTGGATCAGGCTTCAAGGTCCAGAGTTGAGTATGAGGGGCCTAGAACATGAGGGCTTAATTAGGCATACAACAATTTCAATCAAATAATAAAAATATATATTATTTTAATCGATATGTAATGTGATTGGTGAAATATTTATTCAGTCACCTATTTAATCAAGCGCTTTGGCAGTCCTGAAGTCGAAGCCATGACAGAGCTTCGACTTCAGACCTTTGAGCGGGAGATCAGGGACAGGTCTGGTATATCACAGCCAACAATTAGTCGAAGTATACCAGCAGTTTTGGCAGTTATCAAGACTCTTTCTGCTAGGTATATTCAATTTCCATATGATGATGCTCAGCAAACTGTGATTAAAAGACAATTTTATTGTCACAATGTGTGTAGGGTAGGGTGACCAAATGTCCTCTTTTGCCCGGATGTCCACTTTTTGCGCATTGTCCGGGGGGGGGTTTAGAGAGAGAGAGAGAGAGAGAGAGAGAGAGAGAGAGAGAGGTGAGCAGGGGAGAAGGCGGAGCAGCACAAACCACACCGCAGCTGACATAGACCTACGCTATAGAGCTGTGCATGTGCAAACATTGTCAAGGACCAATCACTAATCTGTATTGTTTGCTCTCTTTGGTTTTAAATTAAGAGTTTAATTTGACCATTTATTTTTATTATTTTCATGCACGTAATCAGAAGACTTTTATGCACTTAATCACAAGAGAGTTTTAGACAGTTGTTAATTCCTGTTTCTGTCGTGTGCAGAATCTTAGTTCAGTGGACGTGATGACGTCACAAATATGTTAAATAGCGTATGACTCATTTAGCGACATTTAGCTACTAGGCAGTCTCCTCTTTTTTGGAAATCAATATATGGTCACCCTAGTGTAGGGTTACAAGGAGGGAGACTGAAGTAGTAATATGGTTTGTAGATTTAATGAATAGGTTCGTGGATCCAGACTTTCATACCAATGGACAAATATATAGAGCGATTGCACAACGTACTAGGGCTGTGCAATTAATACAATTTTGATCGCAATCTCAATTTCAGCTCCTAACGATCACAAAACCAATGTAATTGAGATTTTTATTTTTATTTTTATAAAATTTATAATATTTTGTAGTACATCTCATTTTGTAGGAACTCTTATTTTTGTCTTGTGTTCGAATGACAGGCACAGGCGCACTTTTGTCACTCCCGAATGCTAAACTCACTCAATCGTCTGTTAAAGACACATTTTACAGTGTAACTTCATATCCATCGAGCGCGGAGGCACAAAAACATAACACATGCCTTTGCATACTTTTTAGCCAAGAGGTCTGCCCCATTAGCACATTTGAGAATGACAGCTCTAGAATATTGTTGCATACTTTGGACAAGCGCCACCATTTTACCAGAGTTGCTCTGCATGCATTATATGAGAAATGCTGTGCAGAAGTGGCTGATGAGGTGACAATGGCAGAGTACTGATCTATGGTCTACAGTATTTTATACAGCAATAGCAGGTGATTGTGGCAGCTCCATGAGTTTACCTAACAGCAACGCAGGTACTTTGTTCGTTAGTTAGCTTATCAGCTTTGTCTGTTTGTGTCTTGATTAGGATTTTTTATTTGTGTCCTTGCAGCATTGTTTACTGAAACATATTTCTTCAGTATTAGATTGCACATCTTTCAGTACCTCAAAGCAACGAAAATAACGACCCATCACTATAATTGAGCAGTTAATCAAGTTATTGTTCTGTGTTTCATTAGCACAGGTGTAGTGTAGAGCCATGTATTACTTTTTAACAATTATTCTAACGACTAAAGAGCCAGGCTTTGTGAAGTTACTTCTATTCAGTAGTTTGTTTGAACTGCTGTTGCAATTCTACAGCAGACATAATTAAGTCTATCGTGTGCACATAAAAAACCTGCGGGCAAAATAGAAAATAAGATACGTTTAGAAGTGTTAATTTATATTGTTAATATAATACATATAAACTAATTTGCAAATATAATTGAAATACATTGCTGTCTAATCAAATCCAAACATTCAAACGAACTATGTGTGCTGGTCACCCTCAACAAAGTCAGAAAATGCATTCCAACGCAAGAGACTCGCTCCCGACGTCAGAATTCTTTTCACAGTTTTTCAAAATCAACAAATGCAAATTTCCAAAGTCAATGTTATCGTTTTAAGTAATCGTGATTATGACTTTTTCCATAATCGAGCAGCCCTACCACGTACTAGAGAAAACTAATATTGTGCTCTTAGAACGCGATGTTAGAAATCTACCTGAATACATAAGCATAAACTCTTAATCTGAAAATAAACATATAGAGTAGCTCTACTTACAATGCCTTTCCTTGGCAAGGGAACAAAACAGCAACGTATCCCACAATGTCCTTCAGATCCTCAGTTTGGAGTAGCAATTTGAAGAGGGGAACCAAAACGTAACCATATACATCACTTACAGATTATTAATGCCCAACAACTCTCTCTAGTTTGGCCACCATTTATAAAGAGCAAATTAACTGGCTAATAGAACACTATAGCATTTAACTAAGTCAGCACTCAAATGCTGTATGCCCTCCTGCTTTTTAATATGTTCCTTTACTTTTTATATTTCTATATCATTGCCTGCAAATGTGCTCTATGCTTTTGTTTTAAATTACATTTTTTACATTTCTTTGTCTTTTATTGATGTAAATGTTTTTATTGATGCAAATTTCTTCCATTTTATCTGATTTTTATTGATGTAAAGCACTTTGAGCTGCATTCCTTGTATGAAATGTGCTATATAAATAAAGGTTTATTATTATTATTATTAACAGCAGACTGGTTTGAAATATGTCATTGAGAAATAGAGGAAAACGTGTTGGAAACCTTTTTTGATATTTAATTTACAATGTGTATATCATAATGGATACCCTTGAAAATTCTTTATTGTTGAATGTCAACTCTTAGTAATGTCACCATTGAATCTGAATTTATCTGGGAATAGTCTTAAACAAGTACATCTATTCAGTGATTGGATCTTGCCTATGTCGTCATCCAAAATCCTGTTTGCGGCACAGCAAAGTGTCGTGAATCAGCTCTAAGACTGACACTTAAGATATAGTCCTACACTTCACTTAAAGTAGGACTGAGATGTTTGGTAGTCAAGTCTTACCAGTGTTCTTATGAGTAATTCTAAGAAGCTCAAAAAATACGGGCCCTGATGATTAGTGATTACGTTCAGCAGTGAAATTATGTTTTTAACAGCTATTTGAATATATCAATAGATGATGCTTCTTTGATATTTGTTGGTATTGTGTTCCACAGTTTTGGAGCATACTTAAAAATGGCAGCATCTCCAATTTTTCTGTGAGTGGAATTTTGTACCATTAGCAGGTTAGCTGTGGAAGATCTGAGTGCCCTTTGGGGAACATAGGATTTTAGAGTGTGTAAAATAGGCTGGTCCTGAGCCATTTAGAGTTTTATAAACAAGCAGGAGGACCTTAAAATCAATCCCGTGGGATACTGGGAGCCAGGGTAATGATGTCAAAACTGGTGTAATATGTTCTCGCCTCTTGATTCTTGTTAAGAGTCCCGCTGCTGAGTTCTGGATGAGTGGAATCTTATCTAAATACTTTTTTGGGAGGCCTGTAAGAAGGGCAATGCAGTAATCCAATCTAGTTGTAACAAATGCGTGAAGTAGTTTCTCTGCATCTTTCTGGGTTATGAATGGTCTGACTTTAGCAATATTTCTGAGGTGAACGTAAGATGTTTTGGTCACCTTTTTTAGATGGGAGGTAAAACTTAGGTCAGAGTCTATGATAACACCTAGGCTCCCTACTTCTGGTTTGATCAGGGAAGTCAGGTTACCAAGGTTCACGCTGGTTTTCTCCCTTTTGACTTTGGGGCCAACTAAGAGGATTTCTGTTTTATCCTCATTTAATTTTAGGAAATTAACACTCATCCAGTTATTCATGGCAATTAGGTGCAATAATGATGCAATAAGCCCCAGACAGTGAGCTTATTGCATCTATGTCATCTGGCTCTATGGAAATGTATAGCTGTGTGTCATCAGCATAGCTGTGGAAATTTATTTTGTGTTTTCTGATGACATCACCTAGTGGCAGTGGCGGGCCGTGCATTTTACACCTAGGCCTTCACTATCTTCCCGAAATTAAAACGCATTAATAACCTCACAATGACATTCTTGGGCTATAGGTTATTGTCATTCGGCATATAATGCACCCCATATTCATAGTGAAGATAAGTTTATTCCACTCGATAAAGGTTATTAAACACAAGGCTCAACACCTATGAGACTTACAATACACTAATTGACCCGACATGACTGCAGTTTGACAGGATGTCGCATTACACATACTGTAGCCATGGGATAGCCAAAATCAATATCCTAACCAATTAAACAAGAACTAACTCAACACACCCAGTCACAACACTACAAACATGCAAAAATGCCAGAAGGAACAATCAGGATTCAACAGACTTCACCAGACATTGCAGACAAGATGCGGATTAAACGCACATCCAGGTTTACCACGCACACTCAAAGGCACAGTCCACTAAGACCACTGAATCTGAACCATAGACCTTATATATATATATGATCTGAACATGCTTCACACAAGTAGTGATCTAAAACAAGCAAGCAGTAATAATTAACAAGTATTAACAGGCATGGCGCTAGCATGAATTGTGTCTTTTTATCTCCCCCTGCTTGAATACAAATACAGTATGCACTAAGCCCCGTTAAGAACCTTTAAGGCTAGGGATGGGCCGATACCACTTTTTATGGAACAAGTACAAGTACAGAGTATTTCATTTTGGGTAATTGCTGATACGAGTACCGATAGGAGTACTTTTAAGAACTATGCCAAATGTCACATTTATCAAGCTAAAATATGCTATTTCTTAGATGTTGATCAGCCAATTCAAATATAGAAAAGTAAATATTCCTACATATCCAGAAGAACATCATTTACATTACAGGTCAAGAATGTGTACTATTTCTTAGATGTCAATAGTTTACGTCTCCTTCCCTAATTTAGTGAGAGAAACACGTTTGTAAACGCGAACGCAATAGACGTTTGTGTTCGAATTTGCCCTAACTAAGCATTGCAGAAGTTTTGTGTAAGATGAGAATGTCTGTTTGAAGTGACTTTCTCCAAAACAGGGATAATTACCTAATCATATTATTCTGTTAAGGTATTTTATTGTTTTATTCTAATCGGTACACAATTAGCTGTACTATCACTATAATCTATTGAACAAAATATAAATAGGCTACATCGTATTTCCTTTAGGTTATATTTCTTAACGTTAGTATGTCAGAACTCAGAAATACCACAATTTTGTTCAGCCAGAAGTTTTGCAAATTATAGACATTTGTCTTTCCTCGCTGAAGGTGGCTTTCAGAAGCTAGGTCCGGGGCGTTCCTCATGCCGTTTTCTAAAGTTACAGTATGCACCGAATTGCATCATTCGTTCCTGTACTTAAATGTACTGGTATCGGTATCGGCCCATCCCTAGTTAAGGCCCTGCTAGTAAAAATATATAAAAATCCATCAAACTCACCAAAGCTGCTCATTATTTAAAAAGGAAGTCCGTCCTCCTTTCTCTTCTAAATAGACTTCTATGACACGGTGTACAGCACATCTTTGTGTTAAGTTCCAATGAAAGATATTGCCCAGTGCTGAGAGTTGATCCTGCCCAGTCCTATATTCGCCACCAAAGCTACTTCTTCACCTCCATCTGCCATTCTGCTAAAAGTAAAAAATCTAACAATCTAAAAATTGAAAGTTAAAAGAAATAGGAGACGGGAGAGCTAAGCTAATTCTTGTTCGGATGGCAAACTGTTTTGACTTTTTTTTGGTCTAAGAACCCACCCAACATGGTAAAGTCGAAATCTGATTGGTTAAAAATATGACAATCAACAACATGGTCCTGATGGACTTCAACAGCAGACGGTATTCATTCGGAATTCTGAAGGCCCTAGTCTACCCGGAGACAACACAGATTAAACAATGTTATTGGATAAAAGCTTTCATTTATATGAGCTGCGCTAAAAGCAAGGCAACTGAAAAGAACGTACTGTCGCAATGAAAACACCATATACACTAATTTAAATTAACTTTGTCAAATATATATACTGTTAATTAAAAAATATACTAAAGAAGTACAAAAATACATTTCTGATTCTGATTTTTTTTGGGCTTGCAGAGAAGGCCTTGCAGGCCCTGACGGCCCACCACTGCCAAGTGGAAGCATTTTTAGCGAAAAAAGTAGTGGAGCCAGACAGCTTCCTTGTGCAACACCGCATAGTATCATGTTCCTCGGATATATGGTCACCAAGACTAGGGCTGCACGATTATGCGTATCGCGATTAGATATATACTGTTGCCATGCGAACAGGCTCTGGAGTGAATAATGCCCACAACATGAACTAGAATATTTCATTTCAAAATAATAGCGCTGCTCATTCATTATAATAATCACTGTTTGTTAATTTCATAGATAGGTATTGGGTCCATGTTAATGTGTTGCTACAATTAGTCTATTTTGGGTAACAACAGACTCTAGTTAATGATTTTCAAACGTACATGTTTTTGTACATGACACACTGACAATATAGTCAGTCAATTTGTGTACAACTTATTTGTTAATGTTTTTAATAACCAGTTATTAAAAACATGTTAAATGTGCAGTTTTTGCGATCACATACTCTTATTATTTCTTCACACACAATACAATTGCATTTGGTTACAATTCACTTGCTTTACAAATAATTCACAATGTTTATTGCAATGAATTAAAACTAGCGCTATTAGTTTGAAATGAAATATCTGAGTTTGTGTTGCGGGCATCATATACTGTTGCCATGCAAACGGGCCTGGAGTGAATATCTAATCGCGATAGACATAATCGTGCAGCCCTAACCAAGACTGACAAAGAATGTTCTGCCTGTAATGTAGGTTTGAAACCATCTGAGGACATTTTCTGAGAGACCAACCCAGTTTTTGAGACGGTCTAGTAGAATATCATGATCAAATGTGTCGACTGCTGCACTCAGGACTAGGAGGACTAGGACTGCGACTTTGTTTGCATCCATGCTAGGTCTTAAATCATTTACTATTTTGCTCAGGGCTGTTTCTGTACTATGATTTGCTATAAAACCTGACTGAAACTTTTCTAGAATGTTGTCATTAAGAAATGTGTTCAGTTGGTGAAAAACTGCTTTCTCAAGCACCTTACTTAGAAAAGTGATGTTTGATATTGGTCTATAGTTGCTTAGTACCTCAGAGTCTAGTTGTGGTTTCTTAAGAAGTGGCTTCTTAACAGCAGTTTTGTATGCATTTGGGAAGACCCCAGATTCAAGAGATTTATTCATAATATTTAGAACAGGGCATGAGATGCTATTAAAAACTTTTTTCAGAAGAGTGGTCGGGATAGGGTCGATAGCGCAAGTGGTAGATTTACTCTCTCTAACAATCTTTTGCAGGTCTTCAGTAGCAATGCAGTTAAATGTCTTTATGTGCTTTTTACAAGGTTTGCTTGGGAAGTTTATATTTGTTGTAGTAATGCTGGCTCTGATGGTTGTGATTTTGTTATTAAAAAAGGCTGCAAACTCCTTGCATTTAGTTTCAGAGGCTTGACTAGTCCATTTCGGGATAGGGGCAGTGTTTAGCAGTTTGTCTATTGTTGAAAATAGTATTCTAGGGTTATTTCCACTTTCTATAATGATCCTGGAAAACCGGTTCTTTCTTGCAGCACGAACAGTGTTATTGTATGTCGTTATGGATTTTTTGTAGATACTAAGATGAACCTCAAGTCCAGTTTTTCTCTTTCAGCAGAACCTCAAGTCCAGTTTTTCTTCTTTCAGCTGCCCTATTTGCTCGTTTTAGTTCACGTACAGAGCTATTCATCCATGGAAATGCTTTCTCTCCTAACCAAATTTTTTCCTGAATTGGTGCTATTTTCTCTAGAGCATTTGTCAGATTGTAATTTAGTTTATTTACCATCTTGTGGACTGTGTTGATAGTACTAAAATTAAGCTGACTTAACACCTCTGAAATATGTTCCTCTGCTGCTTCATTTATGTATCGTTTTCTGACTACATTTTGTACATTATCCCTGGTTTCAGATATGTGTGCATCATAAAATGTGCATCATAAAATGTGGTCTGAGAGGGAGACATTGGTCACAGAAAGATTTTTTATGCGTCCTTTTGCTATCACCAAATCCAATGTATTTCCGTGTTCATGCGTCTGTTGTGAGACCTGTTCAATCAGGTCAAAAGTATGGAGAATATTCATGAATTCCATAGCATACTTGTCAGCATTATTATTTACGTGAATGTTTAGGTCACCGTTTATAAGAATTTTGTCATGTTTGATGACGATCAGTGACAGTATTTCAGAGAATTCTGGTAGGAAGGCTGGAAGGTGTTTTGGTGGTCGATATATTGTTAACATCAACCATGGTATTTCTGCTTTGAGAGTGAAGGCCACATATTCAAATGTTGAAAACTCTCCCAAGTCAACTTTTGTACAGCAAAACTGTTCACGGTAGATCACAGCTGTTCCACCCCCTTGTCTGCCTACTCTCACTGACTGAAAAAATGTATAGTTTTTTGGACTTGCCTTGATAAATGTTGGATTGCTATTTTCATCTAGCCAGGTTTCTGTCATGAACATGAAATCAAGTTTATGGTTGACAATGAGATCATTAATTAAGAAAGATTTGTTTGTTAGTGATCTAATATTTAGTAGTGCTGATTTTGTTAGTACCTGCTCCAAGGCAGGTCCTTCTCAAGAAATTAGCATATTGTGATAAAGTTCATTATTTTCCATAATGTAATGATATAAATTAAACTTTCATATATTTTAGATTCATTGCACACCAAATGAAATATTTCAGGTCATTTATTGTTTTAATACTGATGATTTTGGCATACAGCTCATGAAAACCCCAAATTCCTATCTAAATGAGCTATTAACCTAATCATCTGAATCAACTAATTAACTCTAAACACCTGCAAAAGATTCCTGAGGCTTTTAAAAACTCCCAGCCTGTTTCATTACTCAAAACCGCAATCATGGGTAAGACTGCCGACCTGACTGCTGTCCGGAAGGCCATCATTGACACCCTTAAGCAAGAGGGTAAGACACCGAAAGAAATTTCTGAACAAATAGGCTGTTCCCAGAGTGCTGTATCGAGGCACCTCAGTGGGAAGTCTGTGGGAAGGACAAAGTGTGTCAAAAAACGCTACACAACGACAAGAGGTGACCAGACCCTGAGGAAGATTGTGGAGAAGGACCGATTCCAGACCTTGGATGACCTGCGGAAGCAGTGGACTGAGTCTGGAGTACAAACATCCAGAGCCACCGTGCACAGGTGTGTGCAGGAAATGGGCTACAGGTGCCGCATTCTTCAGGTCAAGCCACTTTTGAACCAGAAACAGCAGCAGAAGCGCCTGACCTGGGCTACAGAGAAGCAGCACAACAAAACAACAACAAATTTTGCATGTCATTCGGAAATCAAGGTGCCAGAGTCTGGAGGAAGACTGGGGAGAAGGAAATGCATCCTGGGCCTCCATCACACCTCAGCAGTGCCACAGGCTGATTGCCTCCATGCCACGCCGCATTGAAGCAGTCATTTCTGCAAAAGGATTCCTGACCAAGTATTGAGTGCATAACTGAACATAATTATTTGAAGGTTGACTTTTTTTCTTTTTTTTGTATTACAAACACTTCTTTTATTGGTCAGATGAAATATGCAAATTCTTTGAGATAGGAATTTTGGGTTTTCATGAGCTGTATGCCAAAATCATCAGTAATAAAACAATAAATGACCTGAAATATTTCAGTTGGTGTGCAATGAATCTAAAATAT
>JACXGM010026061.1:0-14838 GCA_016801145.1 Umbra pygmaea | reverse complement strand
GGCAGTAGAACCCCATGAGGCCGCCATGCTCCGTTGCTTCGGTTCAGCGAGCTGTTCCTCTTCGGTGTCATCACTCGACGCGTTGGTCCTCGCGAACATGGTTACTTCTCGAGAGCGGTCCGCTCTATCTGTGCTGTGCTTCTCGAAAAACTTCTTTACACCGGAGTCCATGTTTGTTGTCCCTCTATTGACCCCACGAACTCAATCGACGAAAACGCGACCAACACCTCTCTCTAGTTTGGCCACCCTTTATCAAGAGCAAACAAACTGGCTAATTGAACACGGCTGAATGTAATCATTAATCGTCAGATCTACAAGATACCAGCCTAACTCAACCTATCCTGGTATTGGCCAAACTAAAGAGAGGTGTCACAAAATCTTAAAGGGACAGAACATACTCAAAACAACAATGCATTGCATCGGCACAAACCTAAACAGAAATTACACATACCGTATACATGAAATAACAATATAATTCATGAGTCTGTATCTCAGTTGATGCCACGCCAGCTCACACTGGCCTGGGTGTGACAAAGATAGGATATTATTCATCAATGCACATGCATCATTTCCACACACCCTTTATTTTATTTATTTATATTTTATATTACTTCGTTTGCCCCCACCCTAACCATTATTTGCCCAATTGAAGCTTCTTATATCATCTTATCTTTCTATCTACAACCCACCTCTAACTATGCCAACTATTCACCACAGCTATTATCCAAGTGTCTTCTAAGACTCCTGTAGCCCTTTGTCCCACCCTTCAACTATCTTTAACTTCTACCGTCTATCTATTAGTCCTAGCCAACTCAAGTGTCTTCTTGCCATATATCCCACAACTGTACTGTGATGCCTCACATAAGTACGGAACCTTTCTATTCTCATTGATTCTACCAGTTTAGATTTAAACATTTTTGCCAAAATAATTATTATCTTATTAGTCGATTGACTCTGACTTCTCCTGTTACCAAGTATTACTTTCTGTAGAGTTAATTCCAGGCCAATGTTGCAATTCTTCAGCCATTTCTGTACCTTTGACCAGAAGCTTGCTACATACGGACAATATTAAAACAAGTGATCTATTGACTCTACCTCCTAGAGAACTTATCAAGATCCTCAATGAGGCTGTGTAGTGACTCCCATTGTGGCTGTAAAAGAAAACATGAATCCTCAGCATACAATGACACCTTTGTTTTTAAGCCATTGATTTCTAATCTCTTAATATCATTGTTATTTCAAATTTTACCAGCCAACATTTCAATAGAAATAAAACGATAAACAGACAGTGGACACCTTTTTTTCAATCCTCTTAACAATTAAAAAATTTAAGAGATGTAGGCATTGTTTACTATACATAACTTTAACTTTATAATTGACTCTCCAAAATGGAAATATTCTATGCATTTATATATAATGTCCAATCTTACCTTGTCAAATGCCTTTTCAAAATCTGCAATGAACACCAAGCCTGGTGACCCACATTTTTCATGGTGTTCTATTGTTTCCATTACTTGTCTTATAAAAAAATGATGTTTTCTCCAATATATCAACCATGCAAAAATCCTGTCTGGTTATGATGAATAATATCTGACTAAACTTTTTTAATTCTTAATTGCTAGGCATTTTGCTAGAATTTTTGCATTACAACTAGGGCTGCAGCTATCGATTATTTTAGTAATAGAGTATTCTACCAATTATTCCATTGATTAATCGAGTCATCAGATGAGAAATACTTTTATTTTACTGAAGAGCAATAATATACAATAGTTTGGTTTAATTTTCGGAAAATTAAAAGCGAAATGTTTATTGCCTACAATGATTTCAATATTATCTCTCAAAAAACTAAACATATTAAGTGCAATTAAGTGACATTACATTGTTTTTAAAGAAAAAAAAAATGCAATAACAACATCAAATTAAGTCATAGATTAAACATACATAAACATTACATTACGTTGTGCTACTTAATTTTCAGAACTACAAGTTTCAACCTGAGACTGATCACTATATAGGCCTATATGTCTAATTCTTATACTCACCCTATTTACATTTATATATTTGATTGCAATGTCACACAGCTCTGTTACACTTATGCTAGTAGATCGTTAATCAGCTGTTTCTCTGTGAAGAGAGAGTGAGAGAAATTGGTGCGGAACCAATCAGCTTATTTTCCGAAGGGATAGTCAACAAGTCAGCTCTTTAGAGCCACTTGTGGTCACCACTACGTATTTTCTTGTCTTTGTTTTTGGTAGTTGTTGGGTTTGGTGTAGTTTTATCGTCCAAGGACCGAGTGGATGATTCAGTTCTCAATGTTTTCTGTTGAGATGCTGAAGCATTGACGTTGTGCTATTATTGTGGTAAGCTAGTTTGATTTTGCAGAAGACACACTACAGAGTTTTCCTATTAATTAAGTTTGAACTGATTCCAAACTTTGGACATAGGCGTAGATTACGGTGGGGACGCGTAGGCATAGATTATGTTGGGGACGGGTCTAAAAAGACCCGGTGTGGGGTGGCAATCGGCAGAGTAGGGACTTCTCCCGGCAGGCCGTTAGTGTTTCGCGGCCGCGAGGTCGGGTCTGATAGTAGTTATATATTGGAAGTTTATAGCAACATATGGCGGGCCGGAGCAGCCTTTGTCAATGAGAAGCTACCGCTAGCTACAGCTAGCAACTACCCCCCGTGGAAACACAGTGAGCGATACAAAATTGGTAACATTGATTAAACGGAGCTTCGAGGCAAAAAATTTTGCATGAAGGATTTTTGTAATCAAATTATTCAAGTTATTCGTAGTGTAATAGGCCTCCAGTTTTTCAGATATATTAGATTCTTAAATATTCTGCATGTGTCCTGTTTCAATAATAATGAGATCAGGCCCTCTTGTTGCATGTCCGATTTTCCAAGTCTGCGATTGGTCATATAGTGCACACACTACCCCTTTTATGTGAATGCACTTTTCGTTAGATTGGGTAAACCTGGATTGCTTTAACAAATTGATAACCACTGTTGTGACATTATAAATCCTGGACATGTTGGGGGTCTGTGTGGCGTAGTGGGATTTGTCGCTGCATTGCAGGACAGTCTACGTCCCGAGAGTCAAGAAATCCTGGGCATGTTGAACTTGCTTTGTAGTATAGGCCTCAGGTCTGCTGGTTAGTGCTGCACCTCTAATCTACAGAGCACATACACTCACCTAAAGGATTACTAGGAACACCATACTAATACTCTGTTTGACCCCATTTCACCTTCAGAACTGCCTTAATTCTACGAGGCATTGATTCAACAAGGTGCTGAAAGCATTCTTTAGAAATGTTGGCCCATATTGATAGGATAGCATCTTGCAGTTGATGGAGATTTGTGGGATGCACATCCAGGGCACAAAGCTCCCGTTCCACCACATCCCAAAGAAGCTCTATTGGGTTGAGATCTGGTGACTGTGGGAGCCATTTTAGTACAGTGAACTCATTGTCATGTTCAAGAAACCAATTTGAAATTATTCAAGCTTTGTGACATGGTGCATTATCCTGCTGGAAGTAGCCGTCGGTGGATGGGTACATGGTGGCCATAAGGGGATGGACATGGTCAGAAACAATGCTCAGGTAGGCGGTGGCATTTAAACAATGCCACTAAGGGGCCTAAAGTGTGCCAAGAAAACATCCCCCAAACCATTACACCACCACCACCAGCCTGCACAGTGGTAACACGGCATGATGGATCCATGTTCTCATTCTGTTTACGCCAAATTCTGACTCTACCATCTGAATGTCTCAACAGAAATCGAGACTCATCAGACCAGGAAACATTTTTCTAGTCTTCAACTGTTCAATTTTGGTGTGCTCTTGCAAATTGTAGCCTCTTTTTTCTATTTGTAGTGTAGATGAGTGGTACCCGGTGGGGTCTTCTGCTATTGTAGCACATCCGCATCAAGGTTGTGCGTGTTGTGGCTTCACAAATGCTTTGCTGCATACCTCGGTTGTAAGGAGTGGTTATTTCAGTCAAAGTTGCTCTTCTATCAGCTTGAAGCAGTCGGCCCATTCTCCTCTGACCTCTAGCATCAACAAGGCATTTTCGCCCACAGGACTGCCGCATACTGGATGTTTTTTCCTTTTCACACCATTCTTTGTAAACCCTAGAAATGGTTGTGTGTGAAAATCCCAGTAACTGAGCAGATTGTGAAATACTCAGACCGGCCCGTCTGGCATTAACAACCATGCCATGCTCAAAATCTTTCCCAATCTGACATTCAGTTTGGAGTTCAGGAGATTGTCTTGACCAGGACCACACCCCTAAATGCATTGAAACAACTGTCATGTGATTGGTTGAGTAGATCATTGCATTAAGGAGAAATTGAACGCGTGTTCCTAATAATCCTTTAGGTAAGTGTATATTTATTCTGACATTAACTACTAAGTTTATCCCAAAGGTTTGGAATACTGCATATATTGCCTCTACACAAGGGCATAAACAAGTCACCTTGACAACTACCGGTATTCCCAATTTTGAAATTATCCTGTTTAGGTAAATTGTTTGTGTCTCTGGTAGTTGCACAGCTGCATGATTCTTTAGCTCATTATTATTATTATTCAACCCTCTCCTTGGGGAACACCAGCTGTTCCAAGTCCTGAACGAATATCAGTCTGGTTTTAGACCCTGGCACAGCACTATCAAAGCTACTATATTAGTTATTAATGATATTGCTAAAACACTGGATGACAAAGCATGTTGTGTGGCACTTTTTGTTGACCTGTTGAAGGCTTTTGTTACAGTAGATCATTCAATTATGTTGAAGAAATTGACCTCACTTGGTTTGTCTAAGGACACTTGCTTGTGGTTTAACATTTATCTAAGGGATAGAACCCAGTCCATTGTAACAGATGGTGTTGAATCAAATTTTCCAACTGTTCAGAAAAGAGTTCCTCAAGGTTTAATTTCGTTTGTCGTTTGTTGTTTACTCTCTATATGAATATTTGTAACCATGTGATAAACTGCACATATCATTTCTATGCTGATACAGTACTTTATGCTGCTGCGCCATCCTTTGCCCAAGCATTTGCTCATCTCCCGTCTGATTTTTTGTTACTACAAAATTCCTTACAGATCTTATGATGGTGTTGTGAAACCGAATATATACTCTCTTCTAAGTCCAGACATCAACATTTATATGCTCACTAGTACCCTGCAGATGGGCGAATATACATGAGTAAAAGAGTACTTGAGTACTTTTCTGAGTTCACATGTTTTGGGGAGTCTCTACTTAAGACCAAAATGATCAGGCAAAGGGAGGTCATATCTTAAAAGTGGCCTAAAATTTAATTGGTGGAGAAGCTGAGGATCAAAATGTTTTTCTTTCATTGAAACAAATTGTGCCTGTCCCATCAGCATAGAAATGTAATTGTAGAAGCTACCTTCATGTCTGTGTTGGACTATTGTGATGCAGTGTACTGTATATGCATGCTTCAACAGTTCTGAAACCCCTTGATACAGTTTATCATGCAGCTCTGCATTTTATTACTGCTGCAGATTTCCACATGCATCATCTTTTGTATGCTGCAGTTGGCTGGGGTTCCCTGATCTCCAGAAGGTCCAGACATTAGACGACATTTTCGTACAAGGCCATGCACTAACTGCCTTTTTTATTTTACCCCCAAATTAAATGACAATCAGTGGTCATCTAACATGCTCACAATACTGATTGTTTGACATATCTTTGGTACAGAGTTGGGGAAAAACAGCATTTTGTCAACCATGCCCCTCACTCTTAGAACTCTTTACAGAGAGATCTTAAGCTTGATGCATTGGTTCCTTTAGGAACATGTCATAGCTGGTGTATATTCTGGTGACTGGAGAAAGGCAATACTCAATTACAATGAGCTGCCAGTAGACTGTATAGCCATACTAGTAGAAAACAACTTAGACCACTACACCACATGGAGCGCAGGTTTTATACCTAAGTTGAATTGTCCCAATACTTTTTTTAGCTGTTATTCATAGTTGGGAAAATGTGTGAATCACATTATCAGTGGACAGCAAAATAGCCATTTTGAATTTACTGTCCTAATACGCACTGTATATTTATTATAGGGAAAAACATTGACAAACAGTTAAAGAGGAGAAATAATGTTTGTTTATTAGATGGTATGGATGTTTTGAAATAATTCAAATTTACATTCACACTCTAAAAAGTATTGGTCTGATATTCTATGTTCACTTTAAAATATAGTAATCTGTAGTAGATCTGACTAGCACTGAGACAAATTGGTTTAACCTACTACTTTCCTACTCCACATACCAGGTTTGGAGCTCTGCAATCCTCACACAACCCACTTTTAACAAGCTTTATACAACATTATTTTTCTTTCAAACCTGGTAAAAAACATGCATTTAGTACTTTCTCCCTTTGGTTAACAATCTAGCAAAACAGTTTTGTCTTGGAGTCCAATGAATGCGGTCATAACACATCCACACTGCTCAAGTAAAACCCACATGTAATGAAGAGCTAATGAAAAACTATGTTTTAAAGGCACCAATATCAAGTAGAACCAACTTGGATTCATTAAGGACTCCACCTTGTCATCTGAATTGAAGGATGAACACAAATGAATGAAAATGAAGACTAGATTTACTTTACACTAGTAATAAAAACATTTAGTAACCATAATACAAATTATTTTCCGTATTTTTTTATTAAAACAACGAACATACAAAATGTTAGCAATAAAGCGGACTAGAAGTTGAGGCAGCTACAATATTAGTTTAAATGTAATAGTGTTATGCAAAGTAAGGTTGTCAATGCATTGTAAACACATGACAAAATCTAAAACACCATGAGAGGGTGGTTTACTAGAATGTGGTGAAGCTACGGTTAGAGTCAGCAGTGTTGGGTATAGTTACTTTTAGGATTACTTTTTAGTTACTTGATGAGTTCACAAGTTTTGGGGAGTCCCTAATTGAGACAAAATTATCAGGTTAATGTAGTTCATATCTTACTGGTGACCATGAATGATATGTTCTTTACTCTTTCTATTTGTTTTATAGGTCACTGTTAAGATATGATCTCCATTTACCTGATACTTTTGTCTTAATTAGGCACTTCCCAAAACTTGTGAACTTATCAAGTAACTAAAAAGTAATCCTAAAAGTAACTATGCCCAACACTGAGAGTCAGTGAGTCCACTGTAATGCTGGACATCGTTGCTAGTGTAGACATTTCAATTGACTGTTTTACAAATCGTAAACTAAAACGGAATTACGCAAAATAACCAAAAGTACTATATGTGACAATGGCTGTCAAAGGTTTAAAAGGGAAATTGATATGGCAGTGGATGATTTTTCAATTGAGAATTGACCACATTGACAGTGTAAATTGTGATAGAATCAGCCTATTACAGTTGTTTAAGCTTGTTACAAGAGTTTAGGATAATTTACAATGGTACTGTAGTCTCATAGAATCAACCTTTAACGTATACAACCCGGTACTTCAATCAAACTTTGAAACTGTTAGCAACATTAAAGCCTAAAATGCTTGTTTTGTTTTTGCTGCGTAAGTTTATTAAACGACTTGCAATGACAGTGTCTTGTGAAAGACCATGCACTTGAACGCTTGGTCACTTTTGTTACATTTTATACCATTTCTAGGACAAAGGTTTCCCTGTTGTAGGACAATAAACCAAACCTTGGTTGAACTACAGGCTTCAAGCAGATAAACCTTCAGACATTTGTGTGATATATTAAGAGTGAGGACTTCCTGTCTTTTTGACAAGTGAATGTTCACGTATTAGGAATGCGTATTGTCTCAGGAAACAAACTTTCCATGTCTTCTGTCCCATGTCATTGTCCTGCATGTAATATTCTTAGTTTGCCATGGTAGATTTGATGAGTACTCTGGGAGCAATGGTTGCAGCTGAAACAGGAGCATTAGCTGTGAAGTGTTTGCTCGTAAAGGTCTTTTTTCTTCCCGCTTCTCATCATCAGATTGTTGTTAAAAACAAGGTACACAACAAAATTAAAATGTTACTAATGTTAACATGAGTAATGATTTTAAAAGTTGTAAAAATAATAAAATCTGAAATCCATCCATGTATGGCATCTGGCACGCTTGGCGGACCCCAACCTCCGACGGTTTGGCAACGGTTTAACATTTGTGCTTCATGGCCAGCTGTGGAGAGGGGAGAGAGAGTAAAGAGAACCAATTAGGCTTCATGTCAGCCATGCTGTAGCAGCCTCTCGAGACATTAGGTACATAATACAGTGTGCATCAAACATCCGACAGACAAACTAAACAGATTTCGTCAACAATCTCTCGAATGTTGAACTTGAACTAATTAATTTCATTGGGCGCTACAAACGAATCTGAAGCTTGAATTCAATATAAAGTATTTCCCTAAATGGGAAAATTGATAACTACAACAATCCAAGTATTCATTTGTAGTTAATATGGTAATGTAATGAATACCTGCAGTGAATTTTGAGATTATACCTTCATCAATTTCGTTTTGTAATTATCTTTTATACTTTGTTATATTCACTTCTGTCTTTATTGCCCAGTTCCACAGGGGTTGCCACAAATAATAAAAAAGTGAGCATAATAATAATAATAAACTAAAACCTTTAGGGTAGCTAGCACATAAAAAAATATGGTTGACAGACTTGTTAATGGAAGGGGGAGCTGCAGGGTGTATTCTGTAGGCAGAGAGGAATAATATCTATTAGTCCTGTTATTTCTCAGAGGTCGGTAGGCGGCACGAGCCCCTGTGTTTTCATCAGCCAGTGACTGGCTACTCTGAGACTTCATTCATCTCATTAACGAGAGTTCGAACAGCCCTGGCTGGATGCTCATTAGGAGAAGGCCAGAGCCACCAATCTAATTCACACATACACCAACGGGCCTGGCTGAAGGTTCGTTAAAGAGAAGACTAGAGCCACCAATCTAATTTACACACATACGTGCACACACACAGTGTTTCAAAATAAAAGTGAAATCTCTCTATCTAACAAGTGAGGGCAGCAGAGCTGCAGCTCTGAGCAGATGGTAGTAGCTACTGCTCATACTTGGAGGATGGCGAGCTCAACAGAGCTCCTAATGGAAGGATGATACAAAGAGACCCAGCAGGTGGCTGACAGAGACAGAACATGGACTGTTTCCTTCTTCTGGTCACAAAGACACTGTGCATTATGTCAGAATCTAGAAGATTACCATTTGTTCTCAACTTCACAACATACGGAATAATAATGTGATACTGAACAAGAGAGAAGTGGTATGTTTCACAAAGTGAGACAGGAGGGCTCCTACAAAACATACTGTACAACAGTGGGCAGGTACAGAACATTCACATATTTAACTGAACATAAAAGCCGGATGGGGAAAGAGAAATTCTTCAAAACATTATCCAAATTGTTCATTATTATCACCAGCAAAGTATACACTGCAGGATACAGGTGTTTGATGCAAGCTTACATCAACCCACTAATCGTGGTAAATATAGACAGCTTTTACAAAGGGCTGCAGTACATGCATGCTGGTCGTTGGTAATAGCAAGACAACCCATTTGTTAATCAGAAAATCACATTTTATACAGTACCTAATACAGTACGTTGACACTCAATTGCATCTTGTTCAGAGTAATGTGACATTTCTTATTGACTGCTATTTCTAACAAAATATCCTGATGAGACAAACCTGTGTTAATTAGTTAGTTAATTAATAGATTTGCTACCTGGTCAAAACAAGTGCCACACAAGTCAACACTTATAGTGAATAACATACACAAACATATATAGTTACATATCACAATATAAACAACATATTTGATTATCCTAAGAAAGCAGTAATGGAAAATCCTCATTGAGATCTTTCGGGTTTACAGTGTCTAATGTGTATTGCCAGAATGCCTCCCTCCGTTTTAATTTGCGTATGTTGCCACCTCTATCGGAGATGTGGACTAGGGAATTGTTTCATATTGTATGGGAAAGGTTGATGAACAGTATAACAAGTGCCTGTTAGTGTTCCTAAAATGTATGTTTTCACATTTTCCCCATTTTGATTATTCAACTGCAAATAGGATGATATGATGAAGTTGTGCACTTGGTCATCAACAGTTAGTAACAAAGAATATAATGTGCGCCAGGAAAGGTCTAAGATACTTTCTAAAGTGTTCTCCAATTAACAATCAAGGAAAAATGAGGTTGTACAAAGTCATTAAAAAGGGTGACATTATTTTAGCAATTTTTAATTCATGAGGTACAATTTATTCAACATATTGAAAAATGGAAACATATCTCCCTCCACATGGGCTGTTGGGCATATCTGTATTGAAGTGAAATCTAGTTATAGTGAAATATTTGCATACAGAATTCAACACACAGTCCCTTGCTGTCAACCTGTGTATTGCTTGTATAGGATTCCATAATCCTAAATGTCAGATTAATTTTTAATAGACTTTGCATAGACACACACAGGTCACATGAGGTCTACAATTACATGAATTATTATTATGCTAGATTTTTTGGTAACGCCCATGTGCGATGAATCTTACGCATGTACCCAGATTCTCAGTAAATGGTAAAAGCCCGTCTGGGATGAGCTTTGGGGTTAATCCCAGATTCAGAACGGCCACATACATGGAGATTATACAAGCAACTGAACTTCATGGGATACGGCAATTGATGTGTATTGACGCTTTAGACCTGAAAGCTGAACAAGAAAGATAAGAGTCATGTTACATCAATTCCAAAAGCAATTACATTCATAAGTAGTGACAATGTCTTAGCAAGAATAAAAAAGAGGCAAACAAAAATGGTCTAGATTTACCCAAAAACCTAGGAAAAGAAACAACAAAAAGGTATAAAAATATTGCAGCCTTAAAGCGAGAACTGATGCTTTTGATGCAACATTCAGATGTTACCAAAGGAATTAGCCTTTAAAGTGATGGAGGGAAGCACAACGGCTCTCCAAGGCTTAAATTCACCCACACTCAAATGAAGACTCACAGCAGCCTACCCTCATCATATAATAAATGAAGACTCACAGCAGCCCACGCTCACATCATATAATAAATGAAGACTCACAGCAGCCTACGCTCACATCATATAATAAATGAAGACTCACAGCAGCCCACGCTCACATCATATAATAAATGAAGACTCACAGCAGCCTACGCTCATCATATAATAAATGAAGACTCACAGCAGCCTACGCTCATCATATAATAAATGAAGACTCACAGCAGCCTACGCTCACATCATATAATAACAGGTCCCTTCAAAGCGAAAGCAGCTCATGTTTTAACAATTAGAACAATGACAAACAATGGTGCTGCGGTGCGAATCATTTCATGTCAGCTAACCTATCACTTTACCAGTTAACACTGCATCACACCACAGTTCAACTAACTTGAACAAGCTTAATCTTTAATGTGCTAAGTCTGGAAATATTAGGTTTGTGAAATGATCCACAGAGACATGATTTTTAAGATGAAAACTTACTTGTACATTTGGTCAACCAGAATACAAAAATAATATTTTTGACATCCTAGAAACAATACTTTAGGACTTTTAAAATTCTGTACAAGTGGTTTAGATGGCAGAATGAGTCTCTACACTATTTAGTGCTTGTTTATTTCAAGAAAGAGTGAACTGTGTAGAATTACACCCTCAGTCAATGATGCAAAAGAGACAGGCAAAGCTCAGCCACTCTCTCTATTATTTGAAACCCTAAATCCTGAAACATTTTAGTAACTACTATCGTATGGTGTGTGTTCTCAAACTACTTAGGCCTGTGTAAAAAATAAGTTGTACATCTTTTGTGCCAAAGTTTGTTGAAGGGGTCTAAGCTCCCGATTCCACACCAGATTTGTCATCTGGTGACCAGGGTTCAAGCCCTGACTTACTCTCCGTCTCCCTGGCCTCTGCTTCCTTACTGCCCTGCCAATAAAAATAATAATACCACCCCCACAGCAAAGACATCTATTTGTTTAACATGTGATTTCCTGCTAATGTTTGTTTTTAATGTGATGTGGATCTTGGGAGAGTACGGTAGTTGACATTTGGTTTGTGAGTTCTGAGTTCTGTTTCACTCTCCTGACAGCCACTTCCATCATTTATCTTTCGTCTTCTATTATGTAGGGACTATACATAAAAAGGGCTGACAGTTTTACATAGTTCACAGTTTATGGGTGGACTTTAACCTCTTTCTCAATGTTTGATTAAACTTCAATGTGCTGAAGTAGAGCCGAACAACAACTTGGGTCATTGTCCAAATAATTACGGACTGCATGGTAAATCATTACCGGTACTAATGATGAATGAGCACGTTACACTTAAAGTCATGCTTGCTGAAAACACAACACCCCTCCACCATACTGTAATTCACAGATGAGGTGGTATATAGGTTATTTTCTTCCCTCCTCAATTTCCGTTTGCCATCACTTTATTAGATATGTATCTGTCCACTGCACCTTTTCCAGGCTCTTTTAGGCTTTGCTAATCTCATCAGCTAAACTTCCGCCTTTATGTACTTGGCTACATATCTGAAGAATTTCATTTACCTACTTCATTTTAGACAAATTGACTTGCGCATACAGGTATATCTAAAAAAATATATATATATATTGTGAAAAATTACAAGTTTTTCTGTAAATTACATTAAAAAAGGAACACCTTCATTTTTCTAGATTCATTACACATTAAGTGACATATTTCAAGAGTTTCTTGTTTCAATCTTGATGATTACGCTTACAGCTCATGAAAATAAAAACATCAGTACTAGTAGCTTTTTGAGGAAGGTAAGCTCTCAGAGAGAATGAGGTGGAAATCAGAGGAAATGAGAGCGAGACTTCTGAGAATCCTCAGAAGATGATTCTCTGTTTGCCCTCACAAAAACTCAATTATATTTAGCAATGAATGTAATAGATGTGTTACATGAATATGCTATTCGAACAGATTCAGAACATTGGTGAAAAATCATATAGCTTGCTATCCCTTTTGTTAACTTTAGCAGATGATAAATCTATTATGTTTAATTCTATAAAGATTATCACTCATCAACATATGGGAAATTTGTAATAATATCACATCGGATAGTAGGCTTTAGTACTAAATTTTATAGTAATTTCATTTTATTTCTCAACATTTGTATTAATTTGCTTCTGGGTCATTTTAGGGCTAGTGTAGATGTGCACAGTTTTGCAGAAAACCACTTTCTGGCTCATAGCCTACTTATGTACTATCCTTTATAAACCAGAGTTTTTGCAACAATTTTGTTAAAATTATATTATTAGATAAACCATGTCCCGGGTCTTAAATATGTTTTGATTGATCACAAATAAGATTGTTTAGTAATACTACAAGCTAGAATACATAATCCTGTGCCAGTGTGCATAATTAATTTCTTAAACAATCACAGGTATTTCTCATTATTTTATTGCGCGTTCACTGCAGTATTGGTCCTAAAAAGCATTTAGAGTGGCATTAAAAAAGTCTTAAAAAGTCTTAAATTTAATGTCATCAAACCTGCAGACACCCCTTAATGTATGCCTTGTGTATGCCTTGCCTAACGTAAATGGCATAATCAGGATTCTATCACGATGGAAATAACCTAAAGTGTATTTTGATCTACTGTAGATTTTTCTACAAAGAACATTAATGAAAAATCTGCAGTATGGCTCATAAGGCGATATTTAAATTAATTAAAAACCCATAAAAGTCGATTGACAGTGCCAATGCATCATATCTCTCGAACCATAGAAACGAATGCTTCAAACCGTTGGAAAGAAAAAATTCTGCTGGAAAAAATAAGGGGTGAATTGTCCATGTGGGTTAAGTACAACTCATATGTGTATTTAAAAATGTATAGGTATAATAGGGAAAATATGTACCGGTACATACAGTGTTCAAGACCTGGGGGCATGCAAATATGGATTTACAGTGAGGTTGATCATGGTTTACTTGTATTTTACAATGATTGACTATTTCAAAATTTCTTGGCTCTATATATCACATCATGGATGAAAATCAAAGGTTGGGTTAACTCATTCATCTTGTAGCCTGGAGTCTTTTGAATCCAAAACTATAAGGCACTTCACTGTAGAACAAAGTATGGACTTTTCTAATTAGGTAATGATCTTAAACATATTTTATAATCATCCGTTTGTTGCAGTGCAATCCTAATCTTTCTCCCCCTTGCCTCATACCTTCAACACCACTTTATAATTGCTGCTCCCTTAACGGACCTCACTAAGAACACACGCCCAAGAGTGGTCAGTGGAAAGGCAAGAGTCTGTGTGTTCGTTCACATGTGTCAAAAATCCATATTGTGATACACATTTCTATTGGCACACGCTGTATATCATCCATACCGCTCACCCCAAAAGGGTAAAAGTGACTGTATATCATCCACACCGCTCACCCCTGAAGGGTAGAAGTGACTGTGTATCATCCATACCGCTCACCCCAAAAGGGTAAACGTGACTGTATATCATCCATACCGCTCACCCCTGAAGGGTAGAAGTGACTGTATATCATCCACACCGCTCACCCCTGAAGGGTAGAAGTGACTGTATATCATCCATACCGCTCACCCCTGAAGGGTAGAAGTGACTGTATATCATCCATACCGCTCACCCCTGAAGGGTAGAAGTGACTGTATATCATCCACACCGCTCACCCCTGAAGGGTAGAAGTGACTGTATATCATCCATACCGCTCACCCCTGAAGGGTAGAAGTGACTGTATATCAGCCATACCGCTCACCCCTGAAGGGTAAAAGTGACTGTATATCATCTATACCGCTCACCCCTGAAGGGTAAAAGTGACTGTATATCATCCACACCGCTCACCCCTG
>JACXGM010026060.1:0-15038 GCA_016801145.1 Umbra pygmaea | reverse complement strand
GAAATCAAGGTGCCAGAGTCTGGAGGAAGACTGGGGAGAAGGAAATGCCAAAATGCCTGAAGTCCAGTGTCAAGTACCCACAGTCAGTGATGGTCTGGGGTGCCATGTCAGCTGCTGGTGTTGGTCCACTGTGTTTTATCAAGGGCAGGGTCAATGCAGCTAGCGATCAGGAGATTTTGGAGCATTTCATGCTTCCATCTGCTGAAAAGCTTCATGGAGATGAAGATTTCATTTTTCAGCACGACCTGCTCACAGTGCCAAAACCACTGGTAAATGGTTTACTGACCATGGTATTACTCTGCTCAATTGGCCTGCCAACTCTCCTGACCTGAACCCCATAGAGAATCTGTGGGATATTGTGAAGAGGAAGTTGAGAGACGAAAGACCCAACACTCTGGATGAGCTTAAGGCCGCTATCGAAGCATCCTGGGCCTCCATCACACCTCATCAGTGCCACAGGCTGATTGCCTCCATGCCACGCCACATTGAAGCAGTCATTTCTGCAAAAGGATTCCCGACCAAGTATTGAGTGCATAACTGAACATAATTATTTGAAGGTTGACTTTTTCTTTTTTTTTATTACAAACACTTCTTTTATTGGTCAGATGAAATATGCTAATTCTTTGAGAATAGCTTCAGGATGTGACATGAAGGCTTAGGGTGTTGGTTGGTTAGTGCAGTGGTGTAGTCTAAGTGATACACAGGTATATGCAGTATACCCACTAAGAAATCTCCAGGATTTCCATATAACCACTTAAAAATGTTATGATACATTGCAATGATACACAACAACATATTTTTGTAACAGAGCTTTCACTTCAGATATTTGTATTAGTATGTTGGTTGGTGAGTGTGATTATGTGTGTAACCATTGTTGTATCTTACACCCTGACCCCAGTCCACTTAGGGGCATAACAATACTCACTTTTCATGCAGTTGACTTCATATATCATAGCAGTACATACGTCATGTCTCAACTCTTGTTTAAGGTATTCTTCATTTGCAAAACATATGCTTATTCCCACATGGAAAGCTAATGCTTGAAAGTTCTGTTATCCTCTAGATAGAAAGGTCACCTTGGACTTAAATGGAAGCTTATAACCTTGGGGGGTTTTCCATGTACATTTGAGGCAGTGATATGCATAATAAAATGCTTGAAAATGATCACTTTTGATGACAATTTGTCAGGCGGACAGCCATTTTTTAGTGTTTTGGGGTATGTTGAGGGTGATATTTGACAGCAAAAAGGCAGCAATCCCCAGAATCGTTTTTCTGTTAGTTACCCCTATGTGTCAGGATACACCATGCAAACTTTTAGGGTCATATGACAATTTATGTAGCTGCAATACCTTATTATTCACAATTACATCATTCCGCCAAAAGCATTTCCCAAAAAGGGTGTTTTTGGCCCCTGAGACCAAACGGGGCCGAGTTGGGGGTGGTCATTATCAACTTGTGATGGCCCAATGTATAAGATAATAGGAAATAATAGTGAAAAAAAGGTAGCAAAAAACATCCTGAGGAGTGGACCTGGCTCCCGGCCTATACCTTAACCTAGAGGTTTCAGTGTCTGTACACAAATGTAGATGTCTGTTACATTACCATTTTATTGTTAACTGTGGCTGTTTCTTTTAAAGTCTGTTTTTATTATGTGTTTATATTTTTATTTCATTGTATTTTTATGTTTTTTTTCCATTTTAGTTCTTTGGCAGATTTTTATATTGTTGTTTCACAGCACAACTGTAAAAGAGAATCTGGTCTCAGCTTGTTTTACCTGCATATAGAAATGTTAATAATAATAATTTCTGTAGTCTTTTTGTGGTAAATTCACACTTTCCACTTGGTTACAAATATCTCCTTCAGTGTGTTGTGCCACTTGTAACTATAACGGCAGCATGTCTTTATCACAGTAGGTTATAGATTTGAAGTTCTTATACACTACAGAGAAGGTGCTACATGCTTACTGAAGTGGATCCAGCAGGGATGTTCGTAAAGTGGTTTGACCACACTATCGTGAGGTATTTAACCCTCTAGCACAACCACAGAGGACAGGCATATACATAAAGCTGGAAAATGAAACACGGTCAAGAAATATGGGAACATATTTTTCGTTTTTTTATGTATTTGGGTCAAAGTACAGACTGAAACAAGGACCCCATCCAACAGTGTTTCTTACAATTCATGTGAATCATAATTGTCAGATAAATGACGAAAAAATAAATATAATGTACAAGAGAGATGAAGAGATTAAGGAGGTATGGAGGATAAATGGAGGAAGGACAGAGAAGCAATGAAGAAATGAGGAAAGGAAAAGAGAAGGAGAGTCAAACATGGACTCCGGCCTAGTGTCTAGATCTGCCTAAAGCGCCTCATAAATATGGTTCCGCCTCTTGACCCCAGAGCTCAGTGATCTGATTCGTCCCCCGTGTGGGAGGAGCCTTCAGAACTTGACAAGGCTATCAGCACCTTGGGTATGTATCTGTTCATCTCTAACTCCTCTGTTCCTTTCTCCCTCTCTCTCTGTCTCTTTCTCTCTCCCCTTCTCCTTCTCGCAATCTGTAGATATGTTCAAACATAGAAATAGAATGAATAGAAAGGACATCTATGGTTCAAACATAGCCTGTGCGCTAACAGGAGCCTGCACATATGCACGGTTTGCGCTCAGACAAAGAGAGCGTTCAACGCTTCTTTCAGCCAAGGTTTGATTAGCCTTTGTCATGTTCACACAGGACAGTTTTTTGCAGGGAAGTCATGTAGAAGATACATTTTGGGCACGTGTAAGCAATACAATGTTTCCAGGACAATTACAGTGTAGAAATGTCACTATTGTTTTATGACTAGTGATTCAATGTTTATACACTGGGTGGTCAACAAAATCACAGCATGTGGTTGGTTAATGACCGAAATGTAAAATGAATGCCAACTGATTGCAAGGCATACTGCAGTGTGACACCTAAAGTGGAGCTAGCAGCATGTTAACTACTTTGAAGAATGAAAGCAAACAGACAATCATAACATATGTGAAATATGTAAAATATATCACAAATATGTATATGCTTCGAACCTGCATTGAAATTAGATTTAAAAAATAGATTGTATTTGACTAAGATTTTCATGATGTAGAGTAAAGGTTGTTGGCAGAATATACTGATGTAGTTACAATGTTGATGAACAATGTAGAGTTGCAAGATATAAAACCTTGTACAACACGTCCAAAATAATCCCCTAATTTTTAAAAAAATTGCATTTTTACGTTATCACTTGTCAGAAAATGTAATTTAAAATATAGACACACAAACTCTTCCTTTATTGCCAGTCTGTAATGATGGGCCAGACCCCCATATTTGGCTGATGTCTCAATAGAATTTTGAGGATCAAAGTCCAGGGAGTTAAATGTGTGGTAACTGTGCAGTAGCTTCCCTATCCTGTTAAATACTTCAACACGGTCACACTGTCAGTGTAAAACGAGGAATACCCTTTTATTCTCAATCATACTTTATGATTGTATCTCACTGGATGTCCAAAACATTTTCTACAGGTAATTCTAAAAACATAACCTAGAGTTCAAATTCTGTTGACCAAAACATGTCAATCGATTACTGTATGTACCTCTGTATTTGTATAACCTCCTATATTGTAACATAAAGTATTGGCATCACTGACTGCCTCCTTGCCTAATCCAGCGGCGGTCGGTGGATCTTAATTGGGGAGGGCGGGCTCATGTTACGCTCGGGACCGGAGCGAATGGAACGGTGCGCAACACACCAAACCCATTGTGCGATACTGTGCGATACCGTTCCGTTTCCTTTAGTTCGGACAGTACTATAAGCCAGCGCCCCCAAATTAAGATCCACCGACCGCCGCTGGATTAGGCAAGGAGGCAGTCAGTGATGCCAATACTTTATGTTACAATATAGGAGGTTATACAAATACAGAGGTAGTTTTGTCTTGCTATTGTTATGCCTTTGGCCAGGTCACCATTGTAAACAATAATTGACTCTCATCAGTCTTACCTGGTGAATTAAAAATACATATACTGTGTATACATATACTGTATATATATATATAAATAAGACACATGTAGGACGTGTTTGATGTATAGGTACGAATCAAGGTTTTTTTTGTGATACTGTGTATAAACATCCTGATCATGATTGTCATGACATGAATAGAATTCAGGATAAATGTTGGATGATGAAACACACAGCAAAGCTACCACTGCTCTGCCCCTGCCTCATGGACACATCTATTGAAATACACAGCAAAGCTACCACTGCTCTGCCCCTGCCTCATGGACACATCTATTGCTCAGTGTTTCCTCAGAGGAGGTGGTTGCCCTCCTGAGAGCTAACACTCGAGGCTCCTGAGAATCCCTTAACCCCCTGCTATGCTTGAAAGTCTCTGTGGAGACACCGTGCTGTCTCAGTGGAGACAGTCTCAAGTGAGTCACCTTAGTTGCACAACCATGATTAAAGTAGGACGATGTTACAAAACCACTGACTCTCAACATTACAATGTTACAAAACCACTGACTGTACACATCACAATGTAACAAAACCACTGACTGTCAACATCACAATGTTACAAAACTACTGAATGTCAACATCACAATGTTACAAACCCACTGACTGTCAACATCACAATGTTAGAAAACCACTGACTGTACACATCACAATGTTAAAAAACCACTGACTGTCAACAGCGCAATGTTACAAAACCACTGACTGTTAACATCACAATGTTACAAAAATACTGACTGTCAACATCACAATGTTACAAAACTACTGACTGTCAACATCACAATGTTACAAAACCACTGACTGTCAAAATCACATTGTTACAAAACTACTGACTGTCAACTTCACAATGTTACAGAACCACTGACTGTACACATCACAATGTTACAATATTGTTTTAAAGTTTTAAAAATGTTATTTAACTTTTATTTAACCAGGTAAGCACATTGAAAACAGTTTCTCATTTAAAAGAGCATTTTGGCCAAGATAAAAAATGCAGAGGTGCAGAAACATGAAGTTACACATGAATTACACAACTAAGAAGTACAGAATACAAATATTAAAAACATTACTACAGTGTGCAGATCTTCAGAGTAAACAATGAAGAATTTGTACAGGTAGTGCAACAAATGTCAGCATATAAAGGTAGTTAATTGGTATGTAAAGTGGCGTGGCAGTACGTATACTATACAGTCAGTGGAAAGATAGGGTCTGAGATAGAAAGGTAGATTAATTGGAATACATAGTGACAGTGCAGAAATAACAAATAAAGTAGGTGGCATAATGACTGAGGCTGTGGCAAAGGGAGTGTGCAAAACATACATAGACAACTGTGCAGGTGAGAGTGTACAAAATGCATTAATGGCCAAAGAGAATGGGTGGAGTCAACGTGTACATTGGTCTGACAATAGATTTGCTTGTAGTACTTTAAAGGTAGTTAGAGGGACAGTGGTCTTCAAGTATTTTTGCAGAATGTTCCAATCATTAGCAGTGGAGAGCTGGAAGGAGAGGCGACAAATATATACCTGCCTGAACGCAGATTGAGAGAGGTTAATGCTCTGGAGATTCATTATTTTAGGTAAGGTTGGGTTTTGCCTAGTAGACACTTGTGAATAAGATGATACCATTGTGTTTGTCGCCGGGTGTGTAGCGAAGGCCATCCGATTAGTGTCTAGAGTGATGTGTGTTATATGGAGCATTGGTTGAGGCATTAAGCAGGTACCAGTCATTTAACATTAAGAACTCAGAAGACAAATTGGGAGCAATCAGTTCACAAAGGGTGTCTAGGGCACAACTGGGAGCTAAAGGGGGTCTATAACAGGTGGCTACAGTGGGGGACCTATTTCTAGAAAATACGATTTTTTAAGGCAAAAGCTCAAACTGTTTCGGCATCGACCTGGATAGGATAACAGAGCACCGCAGGCTCTGGCTACAATAGGGTGTGACTCTGTCTCCTTTAGTGGTTCTGTCTTGATGGTAAATATTGTAGTTAGGCATTGATACTTCAGAATTTATTGTGGATTTCCTCAGCCAGGATTCAGACACGGCTTGCATATCAGGGTTGGCTGAATGTGCAAGAGCAGTGAATAGATCCATTTTAGGAAGTAGGCTTCTGATGTGAACATACATGAACCCACGATTTGTAATATTACAGAAGTCTGCATAAGAAAGACTGGGGGTGGGGATGGCAATATTGGGAAAAGGAGGGATTTTTTTTCTAACCAATTCTATCACGCAACAGTCATTATCAGTGTTCTAATCTAGACGTTTGATCTGCCACTAAATGTCCAATCAGGCTAAAGTTGTGCTTCAAAAGGTCCGCCGCTTCAGATTTTAGTCAGGTTGAAAATCGCCCAAGAAGTCTCTCATAGACTGTCATGTATAATCATTTTTTCCAATATCAGAGATTTTAATACAATCTCTATGGGTTCCAGGAGGGCTTGCACTTACGCACTTTCGTCATACGTAACTAATGCACTTTTGTCATACGTAGCAGCTTCAATCAATTCACATACTTCTGTCAAGATGGCTAGCAGTCAGTGGTGGGAAGTGCGATTGAGTGTGTTGTAAAGAGACTTGGAACACTCTGTCCAATCGTTCTAATAACACAAAAGGACAAACTACAAAAACGTTTTTGTTACTTGGTTTGAAAGAAAGGATTGGCTAACGGCAGGTGTAGCCAAGTATTCGCTATTCTGTTTGCCATGCTCACATTTAGGAGGAGACACGACTTGGACCAAACAAGGAATTGTGGGTATATAACATTTATCCCAAACAATTAGGAAACAATAATGCAGCGCAAGTCACATTGGAAGTAGTGTAACTCTATCAATGTTGGGATAATTAATATACTATGGGACAAGATAGGCTGAATGCACTGGCTATGTGCTGTCTATTGAGCCAGACTTCCAAAAATCACTGGATTTTAAAGACTTGGTGATTTCCCGATATGCGTCCCAGAATGGACATTGATTTGAGCTATTCAGACAACGTGATCTCTCAGAATTCTGTGAAATTAACACGGCCCCTTAACTTCAAAATATGTGGCAGTTTCACAAAATGTCCGAAAATTCTGTGAAACTGCCACAGATCCTTAAATTCAAAATCTGTGCCAGTTTCACAGAATTGCATGATGACGTAGCAGGGCATATAAGCATGCGACTCACATACCAGAGATTGCGAGTTCAAATCCAGGCAGACACTTTGCATGTATTTTGTTTTCTATTCCAGCGCGATGCAGACGTTGCAAATGTGCATTTTTATCCTTTTTTTCCTCACTGTCACCATGGTTAGAAACAATACATTAAAACATAATACATGTTACATGGAGATAACAGCAATGTTTCTGACTGGTTAAGGTTAGGGTAAGGGTTTGGGTAAGGCTTAGATCGAGTTAACAGCAAGATCTCACTGTGTGCCCAGTGCAGACTTTTCTGTGAAACTGCCATGCTTTTGTCCATGTTCATTGAACAGAAGTTTTTGCCATTTTGTGAAACTGCACAGATTTTGAAGTTAAGACTCTGTGTTTTTCACGGATTTCTGAGAGAACAGGCTGCTTCAGATAAGGTAGCGCCAGGCCTATAGACCTCTTAAAGACCATCACACACATATCTGTTCCCTCTCCTGTCTACATAATGCCTTTACCTCTTCTATACTTATATAGTTCTTGCTGTGATTGCTGTACTAAATTATTTTATTCAGGACATGATGTTCGACACAATGTGTTGCAAAACAGTTGTGAAACAGTTGTAGTATCTACTGGCAGTCGTTACATTTAGAACACGTTTTGTAGTGTACCCCTAGGTGGCCACTTCTCTGAAATTCTGTACTGTAATGTAGCATATCTTTCCATCATTCTTGCATATGTTATGTGCTAATTTGTACATTGAAATATTGTAAAATGGTATGTGTGTGTCTATGTGGAAAATACAGATACATAAATAGTTTTTTGCCATAAGGCCATTCTTGTAGGTACTTCTCTATATCTTGTAACTTGGCATCACGGATATGGCACATGTGGATTCAGACTGGAAGTCAAATGTTAGCCAGTTTGTTTCCCGACTGTGCCAAATATCGTTATGTCCTTGGTCAAGGCACTTTACCCTAAGTTGCTCCAGTGGAATGTCCCTGTACTTACTGTAATTTTCTCTGGATAAGTGCATCTGCTAAATGAATTAAATGTTAATGGATGTGTTGATGCAACATGAAATTCTGATTGATGTATAATGCATTCTCTCCACCCACACAATATCACCACCAGCCATCACTGTAGTGGACACAAGAGGTATCACTGTATGAGTTAATCATTTAACAACAAATTAATATTGTCTTGCCTAATGTATCCATTGAATGGGTCACCTTAATCAATATCAGAAAAATTGCCCCCCTGAGAATTTTTTCAGGAGCCGACACTGGCCTTGAGTGCTCATAAACAGGCATAAAATCAATGGACAGGCCAAACTAAGTTTCTTCCCCAGGTGGTTGTTTGCAAGTAGGGAAAGTAAAAGTTGTCGTAGGCTACAACAGCTGATAAAGAAAACAACAAACAAACAGTAAAATGATTGACTAATTTAAAGCTGAACAGCACAACCTTTGTATCCCCCTTTTGGCAGATAGAGTAATTACACAAACATTGTCGATGTAAGTTTATGCTGATCGCTTTTGTTTTAGACTGTAATCATTCATCTGAATGCCAAGTTACTTTTTGATGTGGAGCATCAGAAACTTTTCTTAGATGCTTCCACGGTAGGCTCCGCCATACTCCTAGTTGCTCTAATGTTAGCCTACTCCTTTCTTTGGAACGGCTGCTCCCCTCTTCAGCTCTACAAAATTAATAATTGCTAGTTGATGTAAAATGCACTACTGGTGCACCAGCGCGGGAATGTCGCCACAGACATCAGATTTAAAAACTCTGTATACTGCCAAATTAAGAAAGATTGACCCGGCAGCAATAGGCTTAATCAGCATTGTGTGAACTGGTTTGTCAAGGACTGGAATGTAACTGACGTAAATCTTTGTTTATTTATTTGTTTTTCTTTCCTTAAAGTTACAATATGTCATTTTCCAAAACAATAACAAAAGACAAACTTTGCATTAAAAAAGCAAACATCACTATACCTATATTATATATATTTCTTAGTTGTGTACTTACATTATCCTAAATGTTTCCACCAACTTTCAAACCCAGAGAAATTTGTAATATAATTCGAAGACACGGGACGTTTCATCTTGTCTTCCGTCAATGGCGTCATATATCCTTTGACTGCTCTAATTGTTCTAAGTTCCAGGGAACCGCCAAACATAACGTAAATAAAGTTATAATATTTTCAACAATACATTACTTTGTCAGTGAACATTTTTTTCTGCCGGAGACACTAGATTGGAAGGTTGTCATTGACGACGATAACAAAACCCATGATCCCACGATCCAATTGTGCAATGTGCGTAAACCCCCAGCAAGCAGGGGAAAAAATAAAGTTGGATATTTCTCACAAAGATCTTCGATCAGAAAAGAAAGGCAGAAACAAACATAGTCACAGCTCCATGTGGATAATGTTTGGGGGAAGGGGGAACAATGCTTTCAATGTCAAAGGTGAAGGGCAAACATACCCACAACTACTGTAAGATAAATAACATCTGCTAAATGACAAAAATGTCAAATACAAAAAACTATTGATAACATTCTTAACCACAGAGAGTAATAACTGTCAAGTATGCAATTTAAAGGAAGCCTCTATAAGAACATGCAAACGAACGCATTCACAAGGCCTCTGAGACTGTATTTAACTGTATCTATTGTTTAAAACAGGAGTGATGAATGCAAGCAACATGGCAAGAAACACGCATCGAATGGAATCATAAAGCAAATGGATTTTTTCACATTGTTAAAATGATCATATTAAACTATGGCTTATTTTCATGGCAGTATTAACATGAACAAAGCATTTTCTAGTGATGAATTGGGGAGCGAAACAGACTGCTCGGCCTAAAGGCTCATAGTGAAAGAAAAGAACTTCCCTTTTATATTGAAAATACAGGATTATATCGGTATTGTTTCTTAAATAAATTCAGGAAATGTTTATATGATCCCTTTTCATACAAACAAAGCCACAGCTTTAGCGTAGTCATCACTAGAGTGATTGGCCAGAACAAATGCACCGGCTTGGTTGCCTGTTTCAGAAACATTTTATACATGTATATTCAGATTTTGCACGGATGGATCTCTAGCAATTTGTTAACATTTGTTAATGTTTGTCTAGTACATTGCTTTAGTGCTTGTTAGCTTAGAACACATTGTTGTAAATGGTGAGATGTTGGGTTGTGATTATCATCTAGGGTTAAATTTGACCACTACAAAAAATAAACAAAATAATAATGGGTTACACCCAGCAATTCACGATTCCATTGCGAATGTTAGTTGGCAACATATTGGATGATGTGTCATTCCAAACAATGTCACAACATCCCGTCTCTTTTTTTGCTATTTTATGGAGTTAGAACAAGGAGGACATGAGGGACTGGAGGCTCTGAGTGATCAAACAGACTGTTCTGGAAGTACTGATGAACCATTTGTGTTCTGATGTGGCCCTTCATTATCACAATGACTCCTCCCCCTCTTCCATGTGGTTCCAGGTACTTGCTGAGAACGTCTCACACTTGTTCCGGTACACTGTAGGCAAAAAGAGCTCCTGCTGAGACGAGACACACGCGGGAGGCATGCATGTGCTTGTGCACTGTAGATCGAAGAACATGGCCTCGGGCTTGTGCCTTAGGGTCATTTTACGAGGACCTCCCAAATTTCTTTCTATCCCCTATGTAGTGCAGTACTTCTGACCGGGCCCGCACGGCTCTGGTAAAAGTTGTGCGCTACGTAGTGAATAGTGAGCCATACTGCACCTCGCCCTGATGCAACAACGCATTACCTGCCACGCAGAATTCACAGACACCCAATTCCTTCACACGCTCACAGGTGTGTATCTGAGCTGGCTGACGGGTACCAGGAAAGCACGCATCTCTCCGTGTGACCCAGAGAGGGTGTGTGGTGGGAAGGTGTTCTGAGCACGCCGTTAACGATGAGGAGGAGGAGGAGACAGCTGGAGGAGCTGGGGAAGAAAGGAGTCCCCCAGAAGATCAAAAATAAAAGAGAGTCTGTAAGATGAGTGATGCACTTCACATCCATTAAATCATTCCATCTCCATATCTGAGACAATAAACTACAAATGAATGGATTTGGTGGCTCTTTGAAGGTGTGTGCACGTGTGTGTGTGTGTGTGTGTCTGTGTGAACCACAGGCAGCTCTGGTTGGCTGTTCTAATAAACCAAACAGTGTGACAAATCAACTGTTCTCTGCTGGTGGGGAGGAGTCAGTGTGTATGACGTTCTGTGCTCTGCTGGCGACCCGGGTGGCAATATCACAGATGTCTGCACTAAGGGATTCGCACCATGGTGGTTGAAAGCTGGCTAAGAGCTGCTATTCGCAAACCATTAGACAGCCTAACACTTGAACTGGACCGACCGACCGACAAAAAAACAGGCACTCAGCCACCCCCACTACAGCTGCTACCAGACTGCTCTGTTACTATTTATTACGCTCAGAATTATGCCATTATAACCGCACACGTTGGACATCCACCTAACACACGTGGAATTACAAAAAAAACTGTACTTGCCAATCGCGTCTTTATTTGCACGATTATCCATGTCAATCTGTTTTCTCTTTATTATTATAGTCATGTTTATTTTACTGTATTTAGTGTATTATCCAATTGTTCTTAGGAAACAGAATGTAAGCAGTTTGTTTAATGGTCCATACCTTCTGTATCATACACACATACTACAAACAATGTAAATACTACAATTCTCCTAATTGATTTGTAGTTTACAATCAGATTTTCTTCTTGTTGTAAACACCCTGGTGCTGGGGAACTGCATCTTTCAGGATTCGTACAAGATTTCCAGTGTACCTGGCAAAGCAGTGGGTAAAATGTGTGCATCAGGCATGGAAATTGATTGGCTGTTACGATGTAGGAACCAAGCGCACAATCGGTTGCAACCTTAAACTGGGTCAAGAGGATCATAGGGTCCATCTCCTGCGTGGAAAACTGGCTGACAGAAAGTGTGTCGAACATCCAGATCCACATTGAGAAGTGAGTAAATACATTTTCCACCTTGATTTCCACCTTGTGATGACTCGCCGCTTCAAGGAGATCCTGTGCAAATATTGACTTGTGCTAATGAAAACCGATATTGAGAGCTTTGGAAATGTCTTTGATGTGGTAATCTGCAGATTTAAAGGCATATTTAATGGTGAGCTATGTTGTGTGAGCAGTGCATCCATCACACTGTGGGAAGTGAACTTCATCAAGGTCAGTGGAACCCACAGGTGGTAGGTCAACCTCTTATTCAGCATCCTCATCTACGGTGTTGAAAATAATCGAAAGCAGCCGTGTTGCTGACTGTTAACTTTATTGATGGTGCAGGGGGAAAATGCAAAAGCAAAATAAATTGTGTTTAATTCCGAAAATAAATGGACGAGTCTTAAAGCATACATACTGTATGTAATCAAACTACACGGAACACACATGAAATATATAGACAATGAACGACAAATAAACAAACAAGCACAGAGACTTAAATACAAGAACTACTGAATGAAAATGATACCAGCTGTGGATGTTTGACAGACAGGACAAACAGTTTATTGGGTAGTGAAGATGATGAGTCACTGTGAGTCCAGATAAAACAGAACATACTGAATGACATGGAGTAAGAGAGGCTGGAGCCTCCGACTCAGGCATGGCCACGGATGATACCGTCACACTAACGTTATTAGAGAAACTTGTGGTGACATACAGTGCTTGAAAAGTACTTACTGGAGAATTGATGTTATCATAACCAAAGCAAAAAAAAACAGTTTTCCAACTTTCCAACTGTCTTATCTCATGTCTCTTTGGAATCAACATCCCCCAGAAGGCCTGGTGAGCTGACCCGGCGGGTCGCCTGTTTAGACAGCCTTCTAAATGCTCTGCTGGCTGGGCTCTGGGCCCTGTCACTCATCAGTGAAAAGGAGGCCACCGCAGGGAGAAGAAAGAAAAAAGACACGTCGAGAATGAGAGCGAGATGAAGACCGGAAAAAGGGAGAGAGTGAGAAGAAAAAAGGAGGGAGACGGCGAGAGAAGAAGATTGAGAACAGAAAGGAAGAGATAAACGAGGGTCCAGACAAAGAGAAGATGGAGGGAGGGAGATAGCAGGAAAGCGAGAGCGCTAACGGAGAAACAGAAAGGGCTTGTGAAGGATTGCTGGAGCTTGTGACAGGGGAGTGGTACCGTGGAGGATACGCGCCCCAAAAATGCACCTCTGTTTCACAGCTAAGGAATATGGAGAAGGGAGCGGGGGGGTTGAGGGACTAGCAGCCACTTAAAGACGGAAGGAACGGGACGAGAGATAGAGAAGGTGTTATAAGCATTCTCCTCTGTTCCTCACCCTCCCTCCCTCTCCCACCATATTTAATTAACAGTTCAGTACATGTTACATCAGACACGTTGACAACACTCATAAATGGCACCCTAAACCCAGGTTGCACAGTGTTCGAGAGGTGCTCTCTTTTCATCCTTTGGTCCCTGTACTTTGATAGAAGAAACAGTAAATAGATGCTAACTGTATAATGTCTATATATCATTTTTATTTAGTATAATATCATAATATGTACACTAGCCAGGACATTGTGTCATGTCCTCCAAAAAACAAAGCAGTCTAGAAGTTATTTTTATTTTCAAATGTGATCACATTACCCAACTCTTCTGTATTTCATACTTCTTTTGACTCACTTGTTCCGACACGTCCCAGTGCTAATTAAAACACAATCATGTACACACACCGCACACACATACAGACACACACACTAATTAAGGGGTAAAGTGTCGTTTTGATTCGGCCATCAACGTAATTAGAAGGAGAATCTCCTCAGGAATCTTTCATAAGCCAATTAGCAATGAGAGAGGCTGTGTGCGCGCGTGTCAGTCCGCCCATTAATGGCGGCGCGTCGCACATGTGTAACAAATACACTGCTGTGGAGAAACTATGCAAATATTCCCTTAAATCTCTCTTACTTTCTCACTCATGCACACGCGCGTGTGCCAGGAAGACATCATCATGGATGAGCTTGGTTATCATCCCTGACAGTGCTCACTTAAAAAGGAAATAAATTACAATCTCTACACAACACAAACACACACACTCATAAAATCACACACACATTACACCCATGGATAAACTCTCATTGCAGCCTGACATGATGAATGAGACCGTCCATATGCACATTTTCGTAAACAACACCCTATGCCCTATATGCCCTACCTCTTTCCAATGGCCTTAAGGTACCCATAGGGTAGTTAAAACGAGTACACACAAAGAGCAGACATTGAGGAGGCACTCTAGATTAACATTGCTGTTGGGACTGTGTGAAAATACTTTGACACATTTTGACTCGTCCCTTGCTGCTCATGGTGAGAATGTGATGACTTGGTCACGGTAATTCCTTCTGAGCAACCGTGACCACGCTGGATGCACTCCATCTGGCCCTTACACGCACTGCATTTCACCCCATCGCTCAACGTTGTCCATCAGGCCCGGAGTGGCGTCCAAATGGCTCAGTGTAGCAAGAGAGGAAGAGGATGGTTAATGGTCTTCACTGAGAAACCATTCCATACCCACTCCCGCCCATGTCTCCCTCCCTCTCAGCAGGCGGTCTGGAGGTCAGAAGCCTTGTTTCAGGGACTGGATGATTACTAGTATGAACTTTCAAGCCAACAAGGTGAAACAAGTCTTTTAGTCTGCCCTTGAGCAAGACAGTTAACCATAATCACTCCCCGGGTGCCAGAATGGCAGTCTCCACTCCCACATGGGCCGGGGGTTACAAACAGATGTCATATATAAACTGGACCTGCAAAACCAAGCATAAATGATACGTCTACAGACAGATTTGGACACTGACATGGTAGTAAGACTCTCCCCCCCCCCCCC
>JACXGM010026059.1:0-15035 GCA_016801145.1 Umbra pygmaea | reverse complement strand
AATTTTAATTTTGTAGCGAGTAACGACTTTGTTTTGGAAAATGTAAAGAAGTAAAAGTATCAATTTTTGTAATAAAATGTAGTGAAGTAAAGTACAAAGTTGGCAGACAGATACATACTCAAGTAAAGTACAGATACACGAAAAAAATACTTAAGTACAGTAACGAAGTATTAATACTTAGTTACTTTACACCACTGGATATTAGCATGATTAGCATGATGCTAGAATAATAAACCTGTTGATATCATGATGCTAGCATGATAAATATGTTGCTTACATGATGCTAGCATGTTTTTAGTATGATATTAGCATGATAAGCATGATGCTAACATGATAAACATGTTGCTACCATGTTTTTAGTAAGATATTAGTATGATTACCATGATGCTAGCATGTTTTTAGTAAGATATTAGCATGATTAACTTGATGCTTGCATATTAAACCTGTTGCTAACATGATGCTAGCATTATAAACATGTTACTAGCATAATGTTAGCATATTTTTAGCAAGATATTTGCATGATTAGCATGATGCTAGCGTGTTTTAGTAAGATATTAAAATGATTAGCATGGTGCTAACATTATGCTAGCATGATACTAGCATTATTAGCATGTTGCTAACATGATGCTAGCATGATATACTCTGTTGTGGTGTTGGGTCTGATATACTGTTGGGTTTGCTATACTGTTGGCTGTAGTAGGTTGTCGGCTTTTATTGGGTGTGGTGTTTGGTGGGCTGTGGTGTTCGGTATAGCATGCTGTTGGGAATGTTGTGGTGTGGGCTGTGTCATGTGTATTTTTTCAACCTGGAAAAAAAATACTTAAGTACAGTAACGAAGTATTAACACTTAGTTACTTTACACCACTGGATATTAGCATGATTAGCATGATGCTAGAATAATAAACCTGTTGATATCATGATGCTAGCATGATAAAAATGTTGCTTACATGATGCTAGCATGTTTTTAGTATGATATTAGCATGATAAGCATGATGCTAACATGATAAACATGTTGCTACCATGTTTTTAGTAAGATATTAGTATGATTACCATGATGCTAGCATGTTTTTAGTAAGATATTAGCATGATTAACTTGATGCTTGCATATTAAACCTGTTGCTAACATGATGCTAGCATTATAAACATGTTGCTAGCATAATGTTAGCATATTTTTAGCAAGATATTTGCATGATTAGCATGATGCTAGCGTGTTTTTAGTAAGATATTAAAATGATTAGCATGGTGCTAACATTATGCTAGCATGATACTAGCATTATTAGCATGTTGCTAACATGATGCTAGCATGATATACTCTGTTGTGGTGTTGGGTCTGATATACTGTTGGGTTTGCTATACTGTTGGCTGTAGTAGGTTGTCGGCTTTTATTGGGTGTGGTGTTTGGTGGGCTGTGGTGTTCGGTATAGCATGCTGTTGGGAATGTTGTGGTGTGGGCTGTGTCATGTGTATTTTTTCAACCTGGAAACAGGCTGCCTACAGGCCATTAGCCAGGTGCCCTGTTCAAAGCCAAAGACAGATTCAAACAGAAGTGACATATATGCGGACTAAAGCGGACTTAGCTTTTTTATGGGAATAATCTGTTGTATGTCTTGCTGACTTGTTGACGCGATGAGTGAGTGCACAGTTCTATTTGAGAAGGGTGTTCTTTCCTAACTGCTTTTACCTCTTCAATCTACGGACCTGTCCCATGAACTAGCCTCCACCCATTGGCTCCAATTACCATCTCAGCATCCATGTTTGTGTATGTATATAATGTTCTGGGTTAGGTAGGATGTAGAAGCGGTAATCCAGGTAGATAGATATTTAATACGAACCAGGCACCAATACACAAAAAAAATCTAAAAAAATGCTTTTTTGTGTTGGCAATTCAAGATTTTGGGGTGAGGACAGTTTATTGAAAAATGTAATTGTGTTTTTGTTAAATGACTTAGAAACCTGAAAACAATTTTAAACTGTTCACAGAGGACACCACATGTTGCACAGCCTTTGCAATTTCACCAAAAATTTAGATCTTTTTAAAAAAACATTTTAAAATAGAAAAATTCAATAGCTTTTTTATTGAATTACTTAAATTACAAAACTTTTTGTGAAAGTCCAAATGCTATTGATGTTCTCTCTGAACAATTTAAAAGTGATAAGAATTCTAAATGATTCTACAAAAAAGCTATAGAATTTTCCAAGTTTCAAATGAAAACATTCTCTATAAATTTCAAAGGATGTGCAGTATGTGGGTGTGCTCTCTGAACCATTTGATAATGTTTTGAGGTTTATAAGCCACATGATGTAAAGCTATTGAACTAATAACTTTGAGGCATGTCATTGATAGACGGTCCCTAACCAAGCAAACAACTGGGTACTTCGAACATTGTTTGTGTGAGAACATTGTTTGTGTAAACAGAGCTTACTAAAAAGAAAGGTTTTGTACAACTCACCTTAGCAGTTTGTGTTTCTGGTGGCTCCCATTATGCCAGTCAAAAAGTGTTGATTTCCAAATGCAACGTAACAGGAAGGAGAGTAAATATGGAACGCTCTTAAAACTTAGTTAAATGCATAAATGCATGGATAATTCATTGTTTTGTCATTATTGAAAAACAATATTGACCTTGTAGTTGAAAAAGGAGCCTTGTATGAAATAATACTAAAATTACCTGAGGTCTCGCGTGGGTAGTTGTTACCGGTGTTATAATGTTTCACGCAAGAGTTTGCATCAGCTAATATTAGATTATTTAGACTGATTATTGAATGAAACCCCTTGTTATTATTTGAATAGATATTGGCATGAGATAAGTGTTTTTCATTGGAATTACAACTTCATGACATTTCCTCTATTGAGTAAGTTCATTCACATTTGAAAATCAACACTTTTTGACTGGCAAAATGGCAGCCACCAGAAACACAAATTGCTAAGGTGAGACAAAACATTTTGTTTTAGTAAACTGTGTGTACACAAACAATGTTCTCAATGCATGTTGTGTCGAGCCTTCTTAATGTTTTAGAAATAGCGATTTTCATGCTGTCATATTAGTGCCCCTATCACTCCCGTTCAAAAGGCAAAAGACCTTAGGTTGCATTTTGGCAAGAGTTACGCTTTAAGCAAATAATAATTGTTTGTTTTTATATCCAAACTTCTGGAATGTGGAGTGAAAAGAGAGGTAAATGTTTCACAGTCCTTCGTCACACCATACTGAGCTTCCAGGAATTGTCAGAATGCTACAAACATGATACAAACCCTGGCCACACAGAGGCCAGTTTTAAAATGGATACAAGGTTGAGCATTGCCTAAAACTAAATGACACTGCTCAAAATTAAGGGAACACTCAAATCACACATCGGGTCTCGATGAATGAAACATATGAAAGATCTAAATCTTTACTTTACAATGTATAATTCGCTGAGATCAAAATGAGTTAACAATGGTCAATGGAAACCAAAATCACCAACCGATTGAGGGCTGTATGCAGACACACAAAAAATGTTTTGCAACAATTAGGTTGCAAAGGTCTTGAGACAGCTCTTTGCTTTTATCAATTATGCGATGTGTCTTGTGTGACACCTTGGCAATGAGACCTTTTTGTAGGCCATCAGTTGGGACTGAACTAGCTGATATTAATTTGCACTGACAGGGGGCTGGATTGCTTTTTAATTACTGATGGTTTTCAGCTGTTTTCTTGGCTTTCCATGCCTTTTTGCACCTCCCTTTCTTTATGTGTTCAATACATTTTGGTAACACTTCATTTTACGGGGTCCTTGTTACAGTGTAATTACATTCATAAATACACTGTAACAAGTATTGTAACAAAGTGTAACAACCCATTGTTACAGTGTAAATACATAATGTAACTGGACGTAATTGTGGGATGTACTTACACATGTGTAACAATGATCACTTTGTTGAGCTTGTTACAAATGTGTAACAAAGACTGCTTGTTACCATGTGTGTTACACATGTGTAAATGCCGATTTTGCAGGTTTTCCTACTTACAATGCATGTAAAGGTCTGTAATTTTCATCATAGGTACACTTCAACTGTGAGAGACGGAATCCAAAACAAAAATCCTGAATATTACATTGTATGATTTTTAAATAATTAATTTGCATTTTATTGCATGACATAAGCATTTCATCACCTACCAACTAGTAACAGTTCCAGTTCTCACAGACCTGTTAGTTTTTCTTTAAGAAGCTCTCCTATTCTCCACACATTACCTGTATTAACTGCACCTGTTTGAACTGGTTACCTCTATAAAAGTCACCTGTCCACACACTCAATCAAACAGACTCCAACCTCAAGACCAGAGAGCTGTGTAAGGACATCAGGGATAAAATTGTAGACATGCACAAGGCTGGGCTACAGGACAATAGGCAAGCAGCTTGGTGAGAAGGCTGATGGCGCAATTATTAGAAAAATGGAAGAAGTTCAAGATGACGGTCAATCTCCCTCGGTCTGGGGCTCCATGCAAGATCTCACCTCGTGGGGCATCAATGATCATGAGGAAGGTGAGGGATCAGCCTAGAACTACACGGTAGGACCTGGTCAATCAATCAATCAAATTTATTTATAAAGCCCTTTTTACAACATCAGTTGTCACAAAATGCTTTGACAGACACCCGGCCCGAGACCCCCAAAAGCAAGCAAAAAAGTAATGCACAGTGGCTAGGAAAAACTCCCTAGTAGGAGGGACCTGGGAATAAACCTAGAGAGAGGCCAGACTTAAGGGGGTGGCCAGTCCTCTTCTGACTGTACCGGGTGAGGGATCTGAACGTACACAGCCCATTGTAATTAGGTTACTTTGTTTATCAGTGTTCAATTAATGTTCAACAGTGAAGATATGATGGGTGGGCTGTGACCATAGTCTTTGCGTAGCATCATTATAGTTTGGTGGTCTTGTGAAGGAAGAACGTAAATCCCCCTGGAGATGAAAGCTGGCATCACCAGGTGAAAACGTGATCATCAACTGCAGTGATGTGGGATCTAGCACAGCAGTGAGTTGGGCACAGGACGGGGACAGGAAGGAGTCATCAGGCCACATGGTCCTGTCGCATGTTCCCAAGGTTTGGGTCCTCCTAGGATGAACATGACACCAGGAACATTAGAGTGGGCATACCTTGGGTCTAGTACCTTGATACAGCTCTGACCCCAAAATGAATATATAATCTGCCTCTGGGGACAGAAAAACCCTAGTCACCCGGCACATAAACTTTTGCAGCATTACATCTAGGGCTGAGATGGGGGGGGACAAGAGACGTGGTCCTGCACAAGGAAAGCCTCGGGCAGGAGCAAGCAGACATGCTTCTGACCCACCCACATTGCCAAGACCACACCCCCAAAGGGTCAGCAGCAGACCGTAACCACCGCAGGGGTAGCATTGGAGTGAGGATATCCCAGTGGATAGTGGGGAGCCTACCAGGCAAGCCAGCATGTGCGGTTAATCAACAGTGCCGCCGTTCTCTTTTAGCCCCCTGGGCCAGACTACACTATACCATAGAACTTACTGAAGAGATGATTCTTCAGCATAGACTTAAATGTTGAGACTGAGTCTGCATCTCTCACATGGATTGGCAGATCATTCCACAGAATTGGAGCTTTATATGAGAAAGCCCTTCCACCATCTGTTTGTTTACAAATTTGAGGAAAAGTAAGGAGGCCAGCATCTTGTGAACATAATGTACATGAAGGTATGTATGGTAGCACCAAATCAGACAGATAAGTAGGGGAAAGTCCATGTAGTGCTTTGTAGGTTAATAGTAAAACTTTGAAGGCAGCCAGTGTAGAGAGGCTAGAATTGGGTAATGTGTTCTAATTTTGCAGTTGCAGTCAGAATTCTGGCGGCTGTGTTAAGCACAAACTGAAGTTTTTTTAAGGTTTTGTCTTGGTAGCCAGAAAAGAGAACATTACAATAATCCAATTTTGAAGTAACAAAAGCATGGATTAACCTTTCTGCATCATTCTTTGACAGACAATTTTGAATGTTCCTGAGATGGAAAAAAGCTGTGTTCGAGAGAGATTAACACCAAGGTCTTTTACAGTTTTTTCTGATATGACTGTACAACCATTTATGTTTATTGACAGATTTGACAGCAGGTCTCTTTTTTTCTTGGGACCTAAAATAAGCATTTCTGTTTTTTCAGAGTTTAGAAGTAAGTAATTTCTGTCATCCAATTCTTTATATTAAAAAGGATTCTCCCTTTTTCACTGAAATGTACAGTTGTGTGTCATCAGCATAGCTGTAAAAGTTGACATTGTGTTTTCCGGATGACATCACCAAAAGGCAACAGATAGTGAGAACAGTAGCGGTCCCAAAACAGAACCTTGTGGAACACCAAAGCATACCTTTGATTTTTTGGAGGACAGACCATCCACAGATACAAACTGATATCTTTTCAATAGATAGGATCGGAACCATGCCAAAAAATGTCCACGTATCCCGATATAGGTTTCCAATCTGTCTAGAAGAATGTTGTGGTCAATGGTATTGAAGGCAGCACTCAGGTCCAGACGCACAAGAACAGAGGCACAGCTCTGGTCGGATGAAACTTGAAGGTCGTTTATATCACCTTTGCAAGTGCAGTCTCAGTACTATGATGGGGTCTAAACCCAGACTGGAGCTGAAGAGAGATGGGACCACAGTCACAGTCTCAATGAAAACCAGTAGTAACACTACGCCTTCATGGATTTAAATCTTACAGCGCACGCAAGGTCCCCCTGCTCAAGCCAGCGCATGTCCAGGCCCATCTGAAGTTTACCAATGACTATCTGGATGATCCAGAGGAGGAATGGTAGAAGGTCATGTGGTTTGATGAGACAAAAGTAGAGCTTTATGGTCTAAGCTCCACTCGCCATGTTTGGAGGAAGAAGAAGGATGAGTACAACCCCAAAAACACCATCCCAACCGTGAACCATGGAGGTGGAAACATCATTTTTGGGGATGCTTTTCTGCAAAAGGGACAGGACGACTCCACCATATTGAGGGGAGGATGGATGGGGCCATGTATCGTGAGATCTTGGCCAACAACCCCCTTCCCTCAGTAAGAGCATTGAAGATGACCCGAAACACACAGCCAGGGCAACACAGGAGTGTCTCCATAAAAAGCATCTCAAGGTCCTGGAGTGGCTTAGCCAGTCTCCAGACCTGAACCCAATAAAAAAAATATTTGGATGGAGCTGAAAGTCTGCATTGCCTAGCGACAACCCCGAAACCTGAAGGATCTGAAGGTCTGTATGGAGGAGTGGGCTAAATTCCCTGCTGCAGTGTGTGCAAACCTGGTCGAGCACTACAGGAAAAGTATGATCTCTGTAATTGCAAACAAATTTTTCTGTACCAAATATTGAGTTTTGCTTTTCTGATGTATCAAATACTTTCAAGTCTTGCAATAAAATGCAAATTCATTATTTAAAAATCATACAATGTGATTTTCTGGATTTTGTTTTGGATTCTGTCTCTCACAGTTGAAGTGTACCTATGATAAAAATGACAGACCTCTACATGCTTTGTAATTAGGAAAACCTGCAAAATCGGCAGTGTATCAAATACTTTTTCTTACCACTGTAAGTGACTTTATAAGTGTAGATTTCATTTTAAGTAGTTAAGTCCTGTGTCACAAATAATATTGATAATATTGTATTCATTAGTAAACTATTATAACAATGCTATAATCTAAATTGATTCTCCAGATACCTTAAAATGTTTTAAAATTACAGCACAATGTTTTCAGAATGGTTAATGCACTGTATAAACCAAGCAGAGTTGTGACGTTATGTACAGTTAAACTTGTTGTTACTGCAATGAGAATGTGTTGTCATTCAACTGAACTGGTAAAATAAAATGCTATCACAATGAATCAAACTTGAGGAACCTTTTTTGCTTAATCCTGTGTAGAAGCTGGTACTGACATTCTAGTTATGCAAACATTACATCAACATTACTATGCTTAAAAAAATATCAGTGAGTTGTACAAAGTGTTCACTAAAAACTCAAATTTAACATAAAGTCACAATTCTTTTTTTGTATATGTTGGCAACAATGTTGACATGGATATTAAAATGCAAGGAATGGATAACTCATGGTAAAAAGCATTCATTGTTACACATGTATAACATGCATGGTAACAAGCAGTCTTCCTTACACATTTGTAACAAGCTCAAAAAAGTTATCATTGTTACACATGTTTAGGTACATATCACAATTACTTCCAGTTACATTATATATTTACACTGTAACAATGGGTTGTTACACTTTGTTACAATACTTAATTACATTGTAACACTGACCCCGTAAAATGAAGTGTTACTGAATACTATTACACACTATTACACACGTTTACAATAATAATACACACTAATACAATACTATTACTCACTATAACCATACTAATACATAATATTACATACTATTACAATAATACTACACACTATTACACACTGTTACAATACTAATACACACTATTATAATACTAATACACACTATTACAACACTAATACACACTTTGGTAACGCTTTACATTAAGGCAACATTTTTTAGCTGTAATAACATAGTAATTAATGAGTTACAACAACATGGTAGGTACTAATGAATAATATGTAAATAACATGTAATTACTTTGTAATTACTATGTGATTAGGGTTTAGCGGTATCAGTTATTACGCAATTGGAACAAAGACATGTAATTACAAACCAGATTGTTCCACATGTGTAATTACTAATGATTTATTTTTCCATCATTACATGGTGTTTAATTACATGTGTAACTAACATAGGTTGTATTACACTTATGTAATTACAATGTGACACTGTTACCAATGCATTTTAAAGTTTAACATTGTTATATTAACATTGTTCCATGTAGCTTTATAGGTTCTTATTACCAAAGTATGTTAGCCTAGGACACTTTGCAAGGCACAACCTATCATTATCTTCAACAATCTTATTGGATTGTAGAGCAACATATTTGCAGTTGATATTAATTTAACTATAATGTGTTAAAGTTTGAAATGAAATACAACATAAGTAATACTATGTACTAGGGCTGGGAGGTATACCGGAAAATACTATCTACCGGTATTCATGTATGTAGCGGTATGCTATATTCGTTACCAGTATTTTTTTTATTTGTCATTCCGCCAGCTGCAACAACTGAGAATAATCTTATTTTGGAATAAACTGCGCACCTAAAATCTTAATGCCCACTGCGTGACACACACAAACACATGTGAGAAACAAACAACCGATAGTTAGATAAACGGTGGGAAAAAACAATGGAGGGTGCAGGTAGAATTATCCGCGCAGCAGCAAGCGAAAAATGTGTTGTTAAAAAGGGTGCAACGTCGATAGTGTGGACATGGTTTGTTTTAAGATCCCGTTTACACGTACACGGGCGGTTATTTAGAAAAACTGAGATATTTCCCTTCGTTTACACGCAAACAGAGAATTCGCCCTTGAAAACGATTCTTTCTAAAAACTCCGGCCAAAGTGGAGATTTTTGAAAACTCAGTTGGCATGTAAACGAAGGAAAACTGAGGTTTAGACAGCCGACGTCACAGTATGCGCCAAAACATGCACCTGCGCCAAAAGTGCGACCTATGTCTACATTTTCATTTGGCTATTTTTGGGAATCTGATTGGCTAACGTGGGCTTCAGCCTTTCGTTATACTGCCACCTACACCATTGGCATGCTCTTGACGGCATATAAACGCTTGGTTATATTAGCGCCTGCACTAGGGAAAAAAGCTTATGGGGGTTGCTTGGCTCGAGTTCAAGGGCAATTTTTCTGTGCCCAGAACCTGTGAAACCAATCTAATTATCAGAACTATACCAGTAGTTAATCTAGTTAATTGACAGTGGGACTTTTTTGTAATTCATAAACCTAAGCAAGTACTGTGGTGGTGCCATGACATGCCACGGTTCAGTACTAAAGCCATAGACAGTGGATAGGCTTGTTTTTTTGCGGTTGCAAAGTTATTTATTAGTATTCCTGCATTTAATAAAGATTTAAACAATAGCACTACTTTACTTACTCTGTCTTGTTTATTGGTGTTCCAACAAAAATCATAATGAACGAACAAATTAATTTCTTTCAACCCTTTACTTAAAAAATTAAATACCTTTAAATACTGTGATACCGTCAAACATTTGAAAAATATTGGGGTATTAAATTTAAGCCATACCTCCCAGCCCTACTATGTACTATGCAAAGGGATTTATTGATCTCTATCATCATAGCTGATGTAGGTGAAATGTTTAAAAAAGATATTGGGTGTTCAAAAGACAAGAAACAACAATAGGTTTACTTGTTTTTATTACAATCATTTTGAAAGTACAATACAATGTATAATATACACTCACCTAAAATTTTTTAGGAACACCATACTAATACTGTGTTTCTACGTGGCATTAATTCAACAAGGTGCTGAAAGCATTCTTTAGAAATGTTGGCCCATATTGATAGGATAGCATCTTGCAGTTGATGGAGATTTGTGGGATGCACATCCAGGGCACGAAGCTCCCGTTCCACCACATCCCAAAGATGCTCTATTGGGTTAAGATCTGGTGACTGTGGGGCCATTTTAGTACAGTGAACTCATTGTCATGTTCAAGAAACCAATTTGAAATGATTCAAGCTTTGTGACATGGTGCATTATCCTGCTGGAAGTAGCCGCCAGAGGATGGGTACATGGTGGCCATAAAGGGATCGACATGGTCAGAAACAATGCTAAGGTAGGCTGTGGCATTTAAACGATGCTTAATTGGCCCTAAGGTACCTAAAGTGTGCCAAGAAAACATCCCCCAAACCATTACACCACCACCACCAGCCTGCACAGTGGTAACATGGCATGATGGATCCATGTTCTCATTCTGTTTACGCCATATTTTGACTCTACCATCTGAATGTCTCAACAGAAATCGAGACTCATCAGACCAGGCAACATTTTTCCAGTCTTCAACTGTCCAATTTTGGTGTGCTCTTGCAAATTGTAACCTCTTTTTTCTATTTGTAGTGGAGATGAGTGGTACCCGGTGGGGTCTTCTGCTGTTGTAGCCCATCCGCCTCAAGGTTGTGCGTGTTGTGGCTTCACAAATGCTTTGCTGCATACATTGGTTGTAACGAGTGGTTATTTCAGTCAAAGTTGCCCTTCTATCAGCTTGAAGCAGTCGGCCCATTCTCCTCTGACCTCTAGAATCAACAAGGCATTTTCGCCCACAGGACTGCCGCATACTGGATGTTTTTCCCTTTTCAAACCATTATTTGTAAACCCCAGTAACCGAGCAGATTGTGTAATACTGGCACCAACACTGGCACCAACAACCATGCCACGCTCAAAATTGCTTAAATCACCTTTATTTCCCATTCTGACATTCAGTTTGGAGTTCAGGAGATTGTCTTGACCAGGACCACACCCCTAAATGCATTGAAGCAACTGCCATGTGATTGGTTGAGTAGATCATTGCAATAAGGAGAAATTGGACGGGTGTTCCTAATAATCCTTTAGGTGAGTGTATATTATTATATCTTTGGGAAAAAACTGAGCAATGTCACAAACAAGCACCAAATGTATTTTTCATTCTGAAAATGTTAATGAAAGAATGAAAGAATTACATGTTAAGTGTAACTAAGAAATAAAATATGTTGTTACATGTCGCAAAACTTAATCGAATGTACATTTCCAGCCGTCATCTTAAGATAGATACAGTAGCGGAGTGAGAGGGAGTCAACAGTTGTGTGAAATGTGTGGGTCATTATTAAAAAGTGAGAGTTTAGACCTGTTCCTGACAATATATGCTATGTGTAAGATGTGACATAGTTGTAATTAGTTTTGTGGCCATGTTTGTGAGAAAAAATTCCAGAGCCCTTGCATGCATTCTAATGTTGATTCAGCTAGCCACTAGGTGGTACTGTTGTATTGCATTTCACTAGTAAATACTGTTGGCTATTATAATGAGTCATTATGGTACAGAAATGTCTGTTTATTCTGTATTAATGTTAATGATGCAAATGTTTAGATCTTTAGACTTGATAATGGAATATTAACAGACATGTTATTTCTTGTTTGTTCTCGTTTATTTCAGACCACAAACACACATACGGAAACAAATATAATCCTATTATATACCCATATAGCCATTGGTACATACTAAACGTTATACCATATACTTTTTTTATACGTTATACCATGTACCTTGCTGTGCTGTGTAAATCATACAACACCTCATGTAAAGTTCTGGATTGAACTCCATCGACTCCTTCGTGTTCTGATCGACACCCCAGTGAGACACCCATCTTAAACACATCATTCCCTTATACAGTCCTACCATATCACCAAACCAACACCCATTCAACAACAACAAAACTAATACACACTTTTACAATATTACTACACTCTATTACACACTGTTACAATACTAAAACACTGTTACAATACTAATACACACTGTTGCATACTATTACAACAATAATAATAATAATAATAATAATACATACTAATACTCACTCTTACAATACGAATACAAAATATTACATGCTTTTACAATACTAATACATACTATAACAATAATTTGACAGAATATTACACTATTACACACTATTACAACACTATTACAACACTAATACACACTCTTACAATACTAATACACACTAATACAAAACTAATACACACAATTACACACTAGTACAACACCAACACACTATTTCACACTATTACAACACAAATACACAATATTACACACTATTACAAACGTAATACACACTATTATAATACTAATACACACAATTACAATAATAATATGCACCATTAAAACACTAACACACACTTTTAAAATACAAATACACACTATTAAACTACTAATACACACTATTACAATACTAATACACACTACAACAACACTAATACACACTATTACAATACTAATACACACTATTACAATACTATTACACACACGTTTACAATACTAACACTAATACAATACTATTACTCACTATAACCATACTAATACACACTATTATAATGCTAATACACCCTATTACAATAATAATATGCACTAATAAAACACAAACACACACATTTACAATACAAATACACACTATTACACTACTAATACACACAATTACAATACTAATACACACTACTACAAAACTAATACACACTTTGACAGGCTTTTACAATAATAATACACACTATTATACACTGTTAAAATACTGATACACACTGTTACAATACTAATACACATGGTTACAAGACTAATACACACTGTTACATACTATAACAATAATAATAATAATAATAATAATAATAATACATACATACATACTATTACACACTTTTACAATACTAATACATACTATTACATTACTATTACAAACTATTACACAGTATTACACACAATTACACACTTTTACATTACTAATACATACAATTACAATACTTTTACAGAATATTACACACTATTACACACTATTACAACGCTATTACACACTCTTAGAATACTAATACACACTACTACAAAACTAATACACACAATTACACACTATTACAACACAAATACACTATTTCACACTCTTACAACACAAATAAACAATATTACAAACTTTTACAATACAAATGCATACTACTAAAATACCATTACACACTATTAAACACTATGGGCCCTATCTTACACCCAGCGCAATTGACTTTGTACACAAACGCATGTATCATTCCTATCTTACACCCGACGCATATGGGACTTTTCCCTCCACAGACGCCCGTCGGTAAATTAGGGAATGAACTTGCGTTCGTTGGGCGGATCAGCGAAAAGAAGAGGCGTGTTCCGGCGCTGTCACGTCTTCCTTTCGTGAGTGTAGAAGTAGAGACAGGAGCGAAGGAGTTGTAGGAATACTATAGCGTTTATTGTTACACACGTTCGATAACCCAAAATAATACTGCCACGTGGGGCAACTAGGGAAGAAACAGACACACACGGGAACGCATAACATGAACATTGACCGACAGGGGATAGACAGAAAACCACAACCTAATTGCTAACACAAACGAGGGATAACGACAGACACCTGGGACGTAATCAACACAGAAAACCATGACAATGACAGTAAACAATACAGAAGGGAACTCACAGACATATAACAAAAGGGACACTAGGGGGAACCAAAACCTAATGAACACACAGGGTAGAAATCTAGACATGAAACACAACACCATACATAGGGGGGAAACCATAATCATGAGACACATACAGGGCAATACACAGAGGAACACATGAGGTAATAACTAAAGAACTAAACCACCGTATAACACTGAATAAACAACAAATGCAACTATTACAAAGAGAAATAATAAGAAAGGGGTACTAAACACAGTCCATCAGAGCTGGGTGTGACAGGCGCAAACGTTCCCTGGTGATATCTTGCAGTCCCGGAAAACAATTCCGCCACTGACCAGGAAAAAACTGGTTTAAAGTCAGTGGCGTGTTATTCATATGCTATTTTAAGGGCACATGCTTAACCATAATGTAGCGTGTGCACAACGCGCATTTACTTTGCTCCTCTCATCTACACAAATGCAGCAGGTCTTTATTATTGCAATACATAATTAGAAGGAAAAATATTACCACACGAGGAAGTCATTGTAATGTCCGAAAATGTGAAAAATAGGTATACATCTAGTGTACACATTTAGTCAAATTATTCATAATGAATTATTTGCACTGATACATCAACCTCAAGGGAACCCATTCAATCAACAAGTATATACACGTAATTTGCGATGCTAATAGTAAAATCACCCAGAATTACTCAGGTTCAAGTCATTTATGGCAACTTTGCCATGAGTAATCCCCCCTTGGTTGGGTGGCTGTGAAGGGGACAACAGTTATCCGTTAAATACATGGTTAATGATGACACAATTTATGATGCCAGCAAGTGCGTAAAATGCTGTTTAATCAAAAACACACGCAAACACGCAGTGTAGCCTAATTGAACGAATATTTGGCACATTGAAAATGCGCGTCAGGTGTTTGGATAGAACAGGT
>JACXGM010026058.1:0-15035 GCA_016801145.1 Umbra pygmaea | reverse complement strand
TGGATGTGTGTGTTATCTGAAAACAGTGTTTGGTTTTGGGTGAAGATAACATAGTTCTGAAGCAATTGTTTGATATAGCAAGACAAGTCAAAGGTTTTGACAGTGTAGCTTAAGTTTGGTGGTTTGTGTTTAAGGATTTGAGAAAGCGAGAGAAACATTCAAAAAATGTGTTTTAGCAATTCAGAAATACTGTAATGCAGGCTTATTCGTAGGGCCTAGTGTCCATTTTCTACAAATTACACAAAATCAACTGATATGCATTTAATTCCTCATTAGTTAATTCATCCCAAAATTGTTATTTGGACTGGACACCAATTTCACCAAAAAGTAACATTTTTAAATGTTCATATTGAAATGTGTTATATTTTTATGTTTATCTCATATGGACTGCAATGCCAATTTGCATGGCAAAATGCTGACGTGCATCAGTGTGGATATAGAGTGAATCATGTGATAACAAACAGATCATGCATTAAATCTACGCAATACTAATCTATGACAACCAAAATGTCCATGTTTTATTGTTATCCTAAACGAACACACTTGATTCAATAATCAGCTCATCTTCAGAATCAATATAGCATTGCTCTTTGTAAATCAAGATTTACAAGTATCTTACTTCAATGGTTTAGACAATGGTATGAGGCCATGTATTATCAACAATATATATAATTTGCACAACCAAAGCATCAAACTCTCTTCTCGCTTGGTCTTCCTGTACGGCAGCCGGCCTCAGCACAACTTTGTTTTTATCCCTGTTTTTGTCTCATTATTTTCTGTAAAGCAAAGTTTAAAGGAATACTTGTATAGGTATGAGTGAGAACATACCATGTATCTAAACTGCACTTCTTTCATTGTCTTATTAAATAAAATATATTAGCCATTGATAGTTATGCTAAACATTTGAGCAACATTTCGCTAGATGTTAAGTTATGTTGCCGTACAGTAGGTAACCAGAGCTCTTGCATTGATTGAGCTAAGCTGGATAGATAGCTACTGACTGACTGTAGAGCTATATAGATGAATAGACACCTGAATGAAATATCACCATCTATTTTCTTAACAGATTTTAACACTCATTTTCCAAGTGTCTGCTTTGTTTTGGATGAGTCTTTCAATTTCTAAAACAGGCGTTAGCTAATATAGTAGCTAATATAGACGTTATTCAAAACTAAGTTATGTTTGTTTGGCATCTCGCCTGCTGCGTCTCTGCTGTCACGTGTACTTTTGAGATGAGTGTTGCTGAGCAGAAAAGTGCATGAACCTGAACGCGCTGTTAAAGGCATATTCAGTCTGTCAGCAAACATTCATGATTCCACACGTTGGCAAATAGGTTGGTGTGATTAGAATTTAGATCAAGACTATTAACAATTTCAGTGTTGAAAAACACTGGGAAAAAAAAATTTGGTGGGTTAACAATAATTAAGTATATGAAAACATGCGAAAATGCTATTTTACAAATAAAAAGGCAGGTAAACAGCGTTTATTCGATTGTATATTAAAACTGGAGAGCGGTTGCGGAGCTGCCAACAAGACAGGGTTAGTGGGTAAAAAATTGATAGGGGAATAAATGGGGGAAAAATTAAATAAAATAGAGACACCATCTAAGATGGCGGTCTGCTATTTTCAATGCAATCTACTCATTAGCACACACACTGATTCCTGTGACAGCTTGTCGTCAGCTTGTCACAATATGACACAGTGACCAAGCTACACTTGTAGACGTGTGCTAACTACAACAACATTACAACACAAACTTTATGGTAGGTTCTGAAGATCAGAGTGCACCCTGTACTTCCCTTAAAAAATAAGGCTTTTCTTCGTGAAGAATGGTGCAATATATAACTTTAGAACAATTGGATCATTCCACCTGGTTTGAACAAAACTGGTCCTTGTTAAAAATGAAAAACTGGACAACAGCTAGAAATTGTTATCTAAACTCAACCTCATTTCAGCCCTTTACATTTTTTACTCTCAGTATGATTTACAGGGACTGTGGCATTACAGTCACTACAAATAATCTGTCTTTTTGTCATCCAATATTAAATGTTATATAATACAATAACATACCAGAATTAAGCAGGATACAGAAGCATATGTTATTCTATCCTGTCACAAAATCAATACCGATCTGATATTCATATCAAATTGAAATATCACTCAGTGTCAGTGTGGTATTAATGCTTAAATCATATTATGATACAGTATGAGAAATCTAGACCTGTTAACAAGACCAACAGTAAGATACATCACATGGATTGTGTGCACTTTTAAGGTATATTCAGGAATGTAAATAATACATTAGGTAAAATAAGGACTTTTTGCAATTGTATTAGCTTTTTATATGATCTAAAATTAGTTCATGAATGCACTAAAATTATCTAAATATCTAATTGTGCTTACATAATGGAGACAACATAATCAAATGTGTGATTATAGTACACACAATAAATAATGCCCTACAAAAATCCAATGTACATAGTTACTGGATAACATTTATAACATAAATAAATATGCTACAGTATCTGGTCTTAAAAAAGTGAATTTCAAAGGATTGTCTAAAAGTGATTTCTGCCTAACTCTAACCGGTAATGCCTAACCATAAGAGTACACCATATGCTCAAATGTAATTTTTTGAACCAACATAATGTAATTTTCCAAACCAAATCACATAGTAGGGACCTTGATGGGAAGAATATTTCAAGTTGTACTCTCGTTTCAGTAAAAAAGACATGGATCACACAGACACGATACACTATAGTGTATATATACCAAGTGACCAATAACAAGAGTCAGGGAGTTAATCTGTTCACAATTTCATCTGTTTCTTTTTAAAAGAGTATTTAGAAGAAAGCCAAAGAGGTCACCACATTCCATCTGCTAAGTGCAATCTTATGTGTGTGATGACAGAATCGACTTCCTCCATTCTATTCCCCAAGCTTTGGAGAAAGACGCACATGCATACACAAAAGCATGCACACACGCACATGCACACACACGTGCGCACACACACATATACATGTGTGCACAAAATTACTCATAAACTCTTCATACACCCCCCTAACAGGCTCTCGGGTGATAATGCCCATGATGTTGTGACCACTTCACACCCCTAGCATGGGACAAGTGACATTTTAGCAGTGTTTTATAATGTCACACCCCCAGATGACTTCCACTCAGGGCACCACCTCCCATAATCCCTCCAACATAACACCCATGACACTACCTTTAAATCACCCATGACTCCATCTGTCCAACACAACCCCCATGATACTACCTTCAAATCACCAATGACTCCATCCTTTCAACATAACACCCATGACACTACCTATAACTCTCCCTTGACTCCATCCCTCTAACATAACACCCATGATACTCTCTATAACTCTCCCTTGACTCCATCCCTCGAACATAGCACCCATCACACTACATTCAAATCTTCCATGACTCAATCCCTCCAATATAACACCAATGATACTACCTTCAAATCACCCATAACCACATCCCTTTAACAAAGAACCATAATGCTACCTTAAAATCGCCTAAAAACCCTTCCATCCAATGTAACAATGCCCAAAAAACTGCCATAACCCAATTCTTCCAAAATACCTTAATTAGTTGTCAGTTTAACATTTACATTTTAGTCATTAGCAAATTTTTTTATCCAGTCTTGGACATTCCCCTGGAGCAACTTATGTTAAAATGCCCTGCCCAAGTACACTGTAAAACCCAATACATTAATTGAACTCTAAATAATTGTTGAAACTGAAAACATCCAAACTTTTACGTAAAACCAATTACATTTCTTCAAGCTACTTAAGCAAAAATGCTTTAACTTACAAAGTTGAGTTAGTTTTACTTAAAGATTTCGATGTAATCAGTTTCAACAAGATTTTGAGTTCAATTAACTTATTGAGTTTTACAGTGTACACGGCAATATTTGGCACAGTCTGCATTGAAACCGATAACCTTCTGACTACAAGTCTGACTGCCTAACCACTGAGCCATCTGACTACCTCATACCATCCTCAAAGACACTACATTGAAATCTCCCACTACCCTATTCATCCAATTCAACCACACCTATGCAACTGCCTTAAAATCACCCACGTTTCCAATTTGAATGTAAATTTTCAGCTGAATAACAAAGATGTGGGTGTGCTTTAAAATAAAGTACTTGCAGTAAAAGTGCCAGAAGCTACGATGTGTTTACTTTTGGTTTTACAACAGCCCGGAGAAGGAAAGAGATGAATTACTAACATTGGGCACTTACTTGAATGAAATCATTTGGCTTATGATAGTATTGTTAAACAATAGATATAAACATATTTCCCTTTTGTCAACATATTTAAAATCTGAAATCTTGTCTTTATGTATCACACAGCTTGAGAAATTAGCTCTTAAATTTGGGCATTTTTTTACCCATGTATAGCCTAAGACTGTAATATTCAATATTTTCTCCATTGTCATTTAAACACATTGTTCCCACACAATAACACCTAATGGCACTACATTAAAATCTCTCTGTAGCAACACTTTAGGTAATAACAGTACATTATGTAATAACTTGACAAAATGTAATACAGTTTCACTTCATCATGTAATAATACTACAGTTTGTAATAAAGTACTACAATCTGTAATGAATAAAATCTCAAGTGGTAAAAAAGACCAATACAGTTTATTATAGAAAGGGTGAGTAATAACAAACCAAGAATATAGGCGAAGGTACAGAGGACAGTCCAAAAAACACAATACTGGTATAAACAATGCACAGGTCAGGCCAGAATAACAATCCAAGACTATAGGCGAAGGTACAGACGCAAATCCAAAAACACAATACCAGGTAAACAATGCAAAGGTCAGGCCAGAATAACGATCCAAGAAGATAATGCTCAGAATCAAGAAAAATGAATACTTACAATACCTCGCAAAGAGGCAATATACAGACTGGGTGAGAGCAGGTGTACAGAATTTGGGTGATTGAGTCTGGGTTATGGGAATTGTAGTTCTGAGCAATCTAGGAAGGGGAAGATGTAGTTCTCAGGGAAGAGGAACTGGGAAACGTTACACAATCACTATAACAAATAATATTTATTTTATGCACTCTAGCATGAATCATACTCACTCAAAATTTATTTGAAAAGACTACTAATCTACTTAACTAATTGTATCTTTCATTGGCCAAAAATACATCAGGTGTCACTGTATTATTCAACTGTAAGATACTCAGTGTTATACTGACACAAAGTCTCTGTATACTATTGCGTACTTTATTATGTATGCCTCCTCGGAAGGAGGGGACCAACCACCTGCTGCTCAAGGACGCTCAGTGGACAGTGAAAAGTGTATGGAGCTGTGACTGTAAGGACAACTGACACAAAATGTACCCCCCTTTCAAGGAAGGAGTTTAGTTCCACCCCTTACCTGTCCTAACCTACCTGTTAAAGGCATCCTATAAGCCTCGGCATGGATGCATGGTGTTCTCAACGCGTAGCAAATAAGATCTTAGGTCCAGGCATTGATTCTCTTTAAGTGATGTTCACATTTATTATAAGAGTAGAAAACAAACGGCATTTTACATAAAATACTATTTCACCCAATGCTAATTAATAAAGTGCTGTCGGTAGAGTGGGTGCTCACGGCTACGTGTATTCCCCACCATCCACACCTTCCCCTCACTAACTGCCACACCTGGAAATATACCAAATTCCCAGTGACGTGCCACACCCAGTGCAATACTCCCCCAAGTGAGTAAAATAAATAATAGCTAAATTAACCTACAAACAATACCTCACAATGATGGAATGTTTTGGGAAGTATATATAATGGAAGGGGTGCACAGGTGTTAGTACTCAGGTGATTGGGACCCGGCTATGGGGATGTGTTGGTGTTGATTGGGATCCTGAGTGTTACCAGTTTGGGATTGTATGTTCATGACGACATGAACCTGACGACATAACAGAGCCCCCCCTTGACGGGCGGCCCCTGACGCACGGGATGACCATGACGAGGGATGACCCCGAGGCCGTGGAGCAGAGCTGTGAGGATGGTCATGGTGGAAGGTGGCCACAAGGTCAGGGTCCAGGATGTCAGCTACAGGGATCCAGGACCTCTCCTCCAGACTTTACCACTCCTAATCAACCAGGTACTGAAGGACCCTTTGGACTTTACCCCTCCTAATCAACCAGGTACTGAAGTACCCTTTGGACTTTACCCCTCCTAATCAACCAGGTACTGAAGGACCCTTTGGACTTTACCCCTCCTAATCAACCAGGTACTGAAGTACCCTTTGGACTTGACCCCTCCTAATCAACCAGGTACTGAAGTACCCTTTGGACTTTACCCCTCCTAATCAACCAGGTACTGAAGGACCCTTTGGTGGCAACAGTTCCCTAACGATATAGGCAGGGTACCGGTCAATCTCAAGAGGAGGAGGAGGTGTCAAAAAAGGAGGTTGCAATGGACTTTAATGCACCGGCTTCAGCAGGGAAACATGGAAGGACGAGGAGATACAGTACTGGCGGGGCAGAAGCAAACAGTAGGTTCTGCCAGTCAAAAGAGAAATAATAAAATCAACCTTGTGTCAATCATATTGGAATTGCGTGGGATGATGATTACTGTAGAGCTTGCATTGCATCAAGAATCCCTTGCATTTACCTGTTGTCCCAACATACTTGTTTGGCATTGAGATATATGGAGAAGGGGTCGGTGATACCTGATCTCCCCTCTACTGGGAGGAAAGGGCGGATTGCCGGAGCAGATGGTGCAGCTTGTCGATTCTTTCCTCTTGCTGAGAGAGTTGGACATTTAGCTCCACCGGATCCATCTCAGTTTTAGGTGAGGCATTCTGAAACGAATAGAACCAGGACAAGCTCTCCAAAATATACATTTGATTTATTTCACAATGCTGAATATACGTTCAAAGCACTCAGGTACGTATGTAGACTAATATATCAGTGGGCACAATGGTCAGGAGACAGCCAGAAAGTCTGGTACACAAAGCAGGCTCGGAAAACAGGCAGGGTCTACACAAGGCAGGTTATCCAGACAGGCAGGGTTTAATACAAGGGAAGCAAACTGTAGGTTACAGGGTTAATGCACTTTATGACTTTGAAAGGACCGATATACCTCTGGGAAAGTTTCCTGCTTGGCAGCTGATGGCGGATACCCTTTGTGGAAAGCCAGACCCTCTGACCGGGGTGAAACAATGATGTAGGATGCCTCCTCATGTCGGCATGTGCCTGCTGTGTTCTGGATGCATGGACGAGATGCATGGATGCATGGACGAGATGCATGGATGCATGGACAAGATGCATGGACGAGATGCATGGATGCATGGACGAGATGCATGGATGCATGGACGAGATGCATGGATGCTTGGACGAGATGCATGGATGCTTGGACGAGATGCTGATGGGCAGCAGCCCATACCCGGTAGCTCTGTGTGAAACACTGCTCAACAGCTTCGACAGGAGTCAGCTCTGTGTCCCATGGAAACAATATGGGCTGGTAGCCAAAGACACATTGGAAAGGGATTATACTAAGAGAAGACTGAATGAGAGAATTCTGAGTATACCCCACCCAAGGAAGGAACCGGCTCCAGTCGTGGGGGCGTGATGTACATTGTTGACGGAAGAAGCTCGCAATAACCTGGTTAAGTATTTCGGTCTGTCCATTAGTTTGCGGGTGGTACCCAGAAGACAGGCTGACGGTCACTCCTAGTCGGTCCCAAAATGATTTCCAAATTCGAGATGTAAACTGTGACCCTCTGTCAGATACGATGTCTTCTGAGAGCCTATACTGCCTGAAGACATGAAGAAAGACACATTCTGCCAGGTCTATGGCATTAGGTAGTTGGGTGAGTGGAATGAGGCCACACATTTTTGAGAACCGGTCTATTACTGTGAGTATGGTCGTATAACCGTTGGATACAGGTAGGTAAATTGACAAAATAAGGCACAAGGACATAATTTTGCGTCAGAATATTTTTTATGGGACAGTACCGCCCCAACACCAACTTCTGAAGTGTCTACCTCCACAGTAAAAGAAAGTGCTGGGTTGGGTTTTTGCAGAACCGGTGCTGTGGTGAAATTATGGGTTTAGGGTGTGAAAGGCATTAAGGGTGTCATCTTTCCATTTTAACAAGCGTGTTTTCCAGTTCTTCACGACTGGAGCAGGGTTCAATACACATGGCTGGATATCCAAACAGTCAGAGGTACAAGGCAAAGGCACAGAGGGATAAACCGGAAACAGGTAAACAGGTAAGTAAATAGGCAAGGCCAAACTAGGTATCCAGGAGGATCAGAGAAGACTCAGTAAGATGCAATTCGAATATAAACAATAACTCACAATGATGGAATGGTTTGGGTGGAATATATATTGGCAGGGGTGCACAGGTGTTAGTACTGTGCACCCCAAAGCATGACTCGTCATTGTTCCTCTGTGAAGCTGGCCCTCTGCGCTGTTGATGCCAAGCTGATGATGTGGTTGGTCCTAAGGCAGTATTGATGTCAGCAACAGTAGCTTGGCCTCTTCGAGTAAACCTGCTCTTGGGTTTAGAGGAAGGATCTGGTTGCGCACGCTGTAGGTCACCAAAGAGAGGATCAGACAGAATCTTTACCTGATGCTCAATGAAGGTCACAAAGTCTGGGAACATAGCTCTGTAACTACCGCACTCCTGTAGCTCCCAGGTGACCGACCACCATTTTTCCCTGAGTTTATATGGCAACTTCATCATTATCAGGCGAATATTGGATGGCACGTTCATCTCCTCCATATGCTGGAAGTCTTCCATGACATTGCAACAGTCCCTTAGAAAGATTAAAAAAGACTGCAGAACATTAGTATCATCAACCCTCATCATTGGCCAGTCCATAGCCTTCTCCATATAAGCTACAGTTTTCATTTAATTTCCAAAGTATTCTTTCAATAGATTCTTTGCACTCTCATAACCCTGCCCAGGAGCCATGTTATAGCAACTCCGTACCAGTTCTCTTGGCTGCCCTTTGGTGTATTGCTCGAGGTAATAAAGGCATTCTTGTTTATCTGTAGTTTTCTTTGCAATAGCTTACTCTAAAGTTCTAATAAAGGCAGCATATTTAACTGGATCACCATCAAACTCTTGGATAGCTCGTGGAGGAAGAGAGGCTAAGGCTTGGTTCTGAACCAGCTGAGCAGTGATGTTAGTTTGCTGTTGCATAAGGTCATACAGAATAGTGTTAAACATTGTCAAGAGAGGAATGTGATTGCACATGTGTACTCCCTTGTGAGATCCGAGGCTGAAATCCTGCTGTTGAAGCGTTGGTGAGTCTGGATCCAGGGCCATTTCCACGTGCTTCATTGTCACTCATACTGTACTTGTAGGCTCAGTCCATTGAGAAGTCAATGAGAAGTCCATTGAGAAGTCAATGAGAAGTCAATGAGAAGTCCATTGAGAAGTCAATGAGAAGTCCATTGAGAGGTCGATGGCTGAAGTCCTACTGATGTAGGGTTGCTGAATCTAGATCCGTTTCCCTGCACTTCAGACCTGGGAGAAGATGATGTCACTAACCCATCCCCTTGAGTTTTTTTCCTGTCTGTCTTGTGCGGTTATGTGTGTTGTGCTCCTAAATGCACCCTGTTCCGGTTGCCGGGCAATGATTGGATCTCCTGATTGCTCACATCAGCAATCAACTCACCTGATCCTGATTACCATCACTACACTATTTAAGCTGTGAACTGACCTCCAGTCTCTGCCGGATCGTTAGCCATACTAGTATGTTGTTCTTGCATGTCAGCCTGAATCATTCTGCTAGTCAGTCTCTGTTGCTTTGTAGCTTTTGTTGCGTTTTGCTAACTGGTTCCCGATCCTGCATCGGCAGTGCCTTCACCCTGGAATTCTCTCCATCCCTGCCTGGCAACTAGGACCATCCACTACCTCATTCCATCAAGACTACTATCCACCCGTACTCACCTCCCAATACGTTCATGACCGTCATCTGCTTTTTACCCCACGGAATCATCTATCTTTTGGCATTACTATTACAGTTGTGTTTTTGTCTCCAATAAATACTCACCTGTTCTTTCACCACCCACGTTGACTTGGTCTGTGTTTGGGTTCAGAACCTGAGAAGTCCTGACAGGTGGTGCATCTGACAGGTGGTGCATCTGACAGGTGGTGCATCTGACACTGAAGACAAAGGGTTATTAGACCTTACTGGGCTTGTGAAATGTGTGGCCTTCCTTTAGGCCAACCAATGGCAAAGAATGGTCCTGTTGGAAAGAGACAGCTCTAGGAATTTGCTAGACAGGAGTTGTGTTCAAATAACTTGATGTTTGTGATTCCAAATGAGCATGAAGATAGGCATTCATGACATCTTCTCAATTACCCTCCTCATACTCGTCCACATCTTTAACACATACATTTTCAAACACAGACAATTTAGCTGTAGCAGCAGCCAACTTGGCCTCAGCCTCTAGCCGTTGCCTTTTCCTTTTCAGCTTTGCCCTTTCAATTTGAAGGGCTTCTTCTACAGCATCAATGTCATGCATTTTTTCCAAAGCAGCTACAGACTGTAAAAGTGCAGCTCTTTCATCCTTTGCCTTTAAAAGTGCAGAAATAATACTAAAAGACATTGAATGGATGGAAAAGTGATCTTTATGTTTTGACCCTTTACTTGAAACATTGGATGTGCTATCTTAAGGCCTTATGTCAGAATTTGTTATAGACCGCACATCAAGATTCTCATTGTCCTTTTTTGCAGCAGCATCAGCCAACTATTTGCAACATTGTTAATCCCTTAGGTGTTAATTTACTTGTGCTCTTCCCCGAATCATCAACATCAAAACTAGCTTTATCAGGAATATCATTTTCATCTGTAGCCACAGAAGTGGTTAACCTCTTAATTCTTGCCCCCTAATTGTCAAATTCTGTCTAAAAAAAACATACCCAAAGTTAACCTCTGTCACATATTAAGGGGACTCCTTTTATGTCTTGACTGTTTGTAGTATTATGTGTTTTGGTATTATTTAAATGGTGTTCGTGTTTTGTGCATGCGCCGACCTCTGGGCGCTGGAAGAGTGGTAGACACTTGGTTACTCATTGCGCATGGGGTAAATACCCACTCACCTGTGCCTAATAAGTAATCAAGATGCCTATTTAGTCTGAGAGTTCTGGAAGGTCGGTGCGGATTATTGCGAGTGAACTCCTGTTATGGAGGAGGAGGAGGAGAGAGAGGACGTTTTACATAACACCTCTGTTTCTCAAGGATGACATATATAAATAAATATAAGAGTCTAGGATACATTGAATCACATTTGGATCGGAACCGTGTTCCATGCTTCACAAACAAATCTCCTGCGTTTAGCTTCTGAATAGAGTGTTGTAAATGTACAGTCCTGAAATTGTCATTTTTAGAACACAATATGGATTGTACCTGGGAAAACAATGCTTTATGTCATTACTGGGACTCTTTGATGAAAAAAAATTCTGAAAGATTTGACAGTAAGTACTACATTTACTCAATGTGGTTTGGCTATATAATGCTGGGTGGCTACTAGTAGCTGACGAAGGGCACGGAGCTCCCGTGTGAGGTCTCCCAGACAGGGTAACGTCCAATCACATCAGGACACTGACACTTCACATATTCCCCATTCACATGAACACAGCACCACACAAAGGTCACAATCACCAGAATACTGATCACTTGCTCTCCCTCTGTATATATAGACTTGACAACCCTTTCCTCGTTGCGAGGTATTGTTCTTATTTGACTTACTGAGCGCTTAAACATACTTTGATTACGCCGTTTATTGACCTGTGTTCTGAACCCTGTTTACCCTGTTGGATCATGCCCTTGTACTTCTGCCATAGCCTAGTAGTGTTTTGACCCATCTTGCCTGTGACCATTCTTTTGGATTTCGCTTTTGTGGATATTGGACCAATATTGGATATTGGCCTGTGACTTCGCCCCTGCCCTGAGTTTGGTCTTCGAACATTGAGAGGAGGACTTACCTATATATTCAGTTTTGACCTGTTTTGGATTTAGACGTTGTTTGCCTTGTCTGCAATAAAGACTATTTATTTATTGCATTGAGTTCAAGTCATTACATCCCGTTCCACCACATCCCAAAGATGCTCTATTGGGTTGAGATCTGGTGACTGTGGGGGCCATTTTAGTACAGTGAACTCATTGTCATGATCAAGAAACCAATTTGAAACAATTCGAGTTTTGTGACATGGTGCATTATCCTGCTGAAGGTAGCCATCAGAGGATGGGTACATGGTGGCCATAAAGGGATGGACATGGTCAGAAACAATGCTCAGGTAGACCATGGCATTTAAACAATGCCCAATTGGCACTAAGGGGCCTAAAGTGTGCCAAGAAAACATCCCCCAAACCATTACCCCACCACCACCAGCCTGCACAGTGGTAACAAGGCATGATGGATCCATGTTCTCATTCTGTTTACGCCAAATTCTGACTCTACCATCTGAATGTATCAACAGAAATTGAGACTCATCAGACCAGGCAACATTTTTCCAGTTTTCAAATGTAAATTGTAGCCTATTTTTCCTATTCGTAGTGGAGATGAGTGGTACCCGGTGGGGTCTTTTGCTGTTGTAGCCCATCCGCCACAAGGTTGTGCGTGTTGTTGCTTCACAAATGCTGTACTGCATACCTCGGTTGTAACGAGTGGTTATTTGAGTGGTTATTTCAGTCAAATTTGCCCATCTATCAGCTTGAAGCAGTCGGCCCATTCTCCTCTAGCATCAACAAGACATTTTCGCCCACAGGACTGCCGCATTTTTCCTTTTCACACCATTCTTTGTAAACCCTAGAAATGGTTGTGCGTCAAAATCCCAGTAACTGAGCAGATTGTGTAATACTCAGATCGGCCCGTCTGGCACCAACAACCATGCCACGCTCAAAATTGCTTAAAACGTAGCTCATATTGTGAGGTGAAATGATTATTGTTGTTACAGCTACAGTAAAATGTAGACATCTGCTACATTCCTGAGTGTCTAAGCTTTCTGTAGATATGCAACAAGTATATATAACCTAAACATTGGACTAGTCCAGTTAAATGTTTTTGGGAAAATATCCAGCCGGCGGGATACTTAGCCCTAAGAGGTTAAGCGCGTCAAGTTTAAAAGCGTTCAATGAAATAGCACAATTTACTTTAATTACGAAGAGGCAGCCAACAACACGCACTATAAAATATTCCAAGTGTCCGAATTTATTTCAATTAACAGCACAACAAGTACCCTAAAGTTACGAAACAACAGCACTGAAACAGTCTTTCATTTCAATTTCGAGAGTTCACATTTTGAATTGCATCGGCAAAGATATGAGCAAAATGTACCCACCAGCTTTCCGTGGTTGCGGTCTGCACTGGATGACGTGAGGACTTACAGGTGTTTCAGTTTAGACTTCCAGGCTCCGCAGCAGGTCAACAATCCAATGAGATGGGCAATCCTTTAGATATCTGTCGTGCTGTTATAGATAGGCAGGAGACAGACGCAAGATCGCAGGTTCCACAAGGAAGATATTTAATGACAAATATTAGTTGCCAACAAACGGCTGAGGAAATACAATGTCCACTTAATTGTACACTTAACCAAACAAAAACCTAGTGCGACACGCACAGACTAGAATAAGAGAACTTAGGTTTCGTCTATACAGAGTAGTATGCTTCTTGAAACAGCAATGCATAAAGAATAATCACCAACAACTAAACTGAACAAACTGAGGCTATACATAGGGTGTGGTACAGATAATTATCCCCATCAGGTGTGTGTAAAAGGCAATCAAGCGGAAACTAAAGGGCCATCAATAAGACAGGGAACTGGAGCGCCGAATGGGGATCGGAGCCCGATTGGATGCATAATATCCAAACGTCGTGGTCAACAGGAAGATGTTTATACGGTCCTATCCAATTCCATATCCAAACGATCAGTGGGCTCCTGTCCAATTCAGAGACATATCTGAAACGAAGAGGAATAGGTTGTTACGATGTTGAAGCCATCCTATAAGCCTCGGCATGGATGGCATGGTGTTCTCAACGTGTAGCAGAAAAGATCTTAGGTCCAGGCATTGATTCGCTTCGGGGGATGTTCCCATTTATTATAAAAATAGAAAAGTTGTTTTTACATAAAATAGTACTTCACCTAGTGCTGATTAATAAAGTGCTGCTGGTAGAGTGGGTGCTCGTGGCTAAGGTAAGAACCGTGTGTTCCCCACCATCCACACCTTCCCCTCACTGACTGCCACACCTGTAAATATACCTAATTCCCAGTGACGTGCCACACCCAGTGCAATACTCCTGGGTGAGTATTTAGGTGACAAAAATAAACTAAAAGGTGGATATAAAAGGCTCCTACAATACCTAACAGAAAACATATCTAACTGGCACACGAACAAGGCGCCCTAACCAAAATAAAGGGGGGGTCCGCCCAGATCGATCATAGTGTCTATAGACATGGAAGTTACCCTACGGGTGATGTATGCCCGCGTGCGGCTCTGTCTAGACACTTTTACGTGAGTTCCCCTTCCCCTGGGAAGAAACTGAAATATGACTGGTTAAGATATACGTATATAACAATGAATATAACAACTAACAAATTACAACTATAGAATAAGTACCTATTCACAAAACCTCACACTCAACCCCAGAACACACAACTTAGCTCACGCCAAACACACCAGCCATACGGCTGTCACCTACAGAGAGAGAGATTGATACAGAACTAAAGGGCTTCAAATTGGACTGCCAACAAGCCGCAGCTGACAGCGGTGATGAGGGGGCGGGATCAGAGGAAAACCGGACCGAAGGAGAATGAGCCCTGTCATCTCCAACCACCGACTGAATGGTGCCACCTGTTGGACACACACTGACAGAAGACACAAACACAGAGTGGAACACAGTCCTCACAGATAACTGGGGGACGTAACATATACACACAAATGCCAGGGCACACAGATGTGCATGTGTGCAAATACACACACACACACACACACACACACACACACACACACACACACACACACACAC
>JACXGM010026056.1:0-15036 GCA_016801145.1 Umbra pygmaea | reverse complement strand
GAGAGGGAGAGGGAGAGGGAGAGGGAGAGGGAGACTGAAATACGGAATATATTTTTAGCTAGTGCTTGCATGTGCTAATGGGTCCTCCCCAGACGTGCTATCCTCCTGAGCACCAGACTCACTGCCTTGATTAACATGCCAGGACTGCTGGTTTAAACGGATCTTCTTGTCTCCCTTCACCCACACTCATTTGTAACTCAATCTATCATTCCTCTGTCATTTCCTCTTTCCCCAACTCCCTATCCCTCCTTCTATTGTTTTCCACCCACTCTGTCAGCGTGTCCTCTTTTCCTTCTTTCCATCTCTGTCCTGTCAACACGATGTAAAGGCTTGTTTCTGGGCAGGGCATTGCCGTGGATTCACTGCCTCTTGCTTTGGTAATGTGCTGCTAATTGGTCGTTTTCAAACCAGGAGGTTCATCACACAGCAGCTGTTGGCCCTGTGTTACCATGGAGCAGACTTACAAGACTTAACAGCCATTCCGCACCAACGATTGCAGGTGTTGGTTCCAAAACAAGAGATAAAAATAGCTTATTAAGGAGGGAGAGGAATGTATTATTTCGAACATTCAAAACATTAGACCCAATGGTAGTACACACTACAATCTGTGCAACTGTAATGACCCAGTCTGAAAAGGTGCTACTTCTAATGTCATTGACACAAATGTCTACTACCTAGAATGGCAATCTTTGAACAGTCTGAAAGATATCTAGACATTGTTGTCGTCAGTGTAGCCACTGGTTTCTCTATTCATTTCATGTTCTTAACCTCAGCAGGTGTTGTCCTGCATAACATTGGCAGCTGAAGCAGACAGAGGAACAGGCACAATGATTGACGTCACAATCTCAATTTGGTGGATACCAAAACACCCTGGTCAAGACATTAAACATGGCCATGATGTTTAAAAATACTTGCTAGGCTTTTGTCATTGTGACTAGAAGTGGATGGGCTTTGGTGTGTGTGTTTGTCTCACCACTTCAGGAAGCAGCTTGGTGGCCAGGTCATGGATGGCTTTTCCCAGAATGCACAGGGAGGAAAGTATGAAGACCACCCCAAGGATCACACATGCTCTGTGGGGGGCACAAATTAAGAGACAGTACCATAGTAAATACCATGGTATAACTCCACCATAGTAAATACCATGGTATACCTTCTAAGACATAGTATCATATTACATATCATGGTATACCTCCTAAGACGGAGTACCATTAGAAAAATCATGGTGAAACTCCTAACATATAGTAACATAGTATATATCATATATACCTCCTAATCTACTTGGGTATGTCATCAGGTTAGTCTTATATGTGTCATTTGCATACATATTGTATTTTATTTGATATTTATCAAGTGGTATCTATTAGAGATGCATGGCATACAGTAAATCATTATTTGACAGTATCCCACAAATGATTGGTTTAGTGACATTCCCCAGCAGAAATGTAAAAAAACAATATTAAGTAAAAAATAATAGATAATAATAATATTTTTTACTGGTTTCTAACACATCAACCTGGAGGATAAAATAAAGAAGCAGGAGAAATGGGCAAGCATAAGGATCTGAGCAACTTTGACAAGGGCCAAAATGTGTTGGCTAGATGCCTGGGTCAGAGCATCTCCAAAACTCCAGCTCTTGTGAGGTGTTCCTGGTCTGCAGTGGTCAGTACCTATCAAAAGTGGTCCAAGGAAGGAACAGTGGTGAACCAGAGACATGGTCATGGGTGGTCAAGGCTCATTGATGCACGTAGGGAGCAAAGTATGGCCCGTGTGGTCTGATCCAACAGACGAGCTACTGTAGCTCAAATTGTTAATGCTGGTTCTGACGGAAAGATGTCAGAACACAGTGCACAATATAAGTTAGGTGGACATAATGTTATGGCTGATCGGTATATTTTACCTTAACGCTTACAGAAAAGTAGGAGAGATATGTTCCCATTAAACTTAACTGACAGGTGCCAGTGTTCTGATTTCCTGGCTACGGTTCCAGTAGAAGCCTTACAGTTCAGCTCTAAGGTGAAAAATGCTGAAAGATTTGCCTCCTCTGCATTACACTCCCATTTATCACACATTTTAACACTTCAGCAAACGAGGAATGAGAACGTCTTCATCCAGGCCCCCGAGCCTCCATCTCCATCTCCCCTACAGGGGGTAATCCGAAGACGGATGGCAGATAGTGTCCTTCAACCACGAACAAGACCTGAACTCTGTGGACGATATCCTGTATCACTGTACTCTGGGACAGGAACTGTACCTGTTTGTGGTTGACTGAGCTCAAAATACAATGTAAATGTAAACCAATGTAATGGGTAAGTAACACTTTTTAATCCTAATATTAATCCTTAACTAACCGTTCTTCTGAACCTAGTCTTCACAATACCTGCGGCACCCAATTTGGTTTGTCAGTAAGTTTGTTGAAGGCAAGTCGATTTGGAGATCTACACATTGACATGCAGACTCAGAGATAAAATGGAACCCTGTAATATAAATGATACACTCATATAATTTCAATGCAATTGAACGGAAGTACAAGGCAGGTTTCCGAGGATGGTAGTCCAGTGTGCTTTAAGAACTATTACTGCGCTGCTGTACAGTGACTGTTCTGGGAACGCCCTGAAACCATCCTGTATGCTCAAAAAGATGAATGTTTATCATCTGGCCGCTCTACTCACATGTATTCCCTGTGGGCGGAATGGACAGCTGCTGCGTTGCTATAGCGCCATAGGACAATGATTGAGGATAGCACGTCCAACGAGGCGTCAAACTGTTAAAACAGGTAATCTTGTGTTAGGTCTCCAGTGGTTATTAATTTAATAGTACATGTACTTTAAATAATAAGAGTTTAGTCTGCATTGGGTCAATTCTGCCGAGTTTAGGTAGCCTTGCAATGCAGCCTGAAACCAGCAAGTCTAATGTTTGGATGGGCTACCATGTAAACTTTTGTCTAAAACCTTATAAAAATCAATACAAATTTGACAGACCTATATTTTTCCAAATAATACTGTAGGACAATTCCCAAACTCCTAATGATTCTGTCATAGTGTTTGAGCATAACAAGAACAGAGTATTAGCCATTTAAAAATGGAGGGAATGACCAAGCCCTCAGTCCCACCTTCTGTCTAACTAACACTTCTACAGTTGTATGCAAAGGTTTAGGCACCCCTGACAATTTCCATGATTTTCATTTATAAATAGTTGTGTGTTTAGATCAGCAATTCTATTTTGACCTACAGTGCCTTCATGATTGTGTCCCACTTGTTGTTGCTTCTTCACAAAAACTTACAGTTTTATATCTTTATGTTTGAAGCCTGAAATGTGGCAAAAGATCGAAATGTTCAAGGGGGCCGAATACTTTTCGCAAGGAACTGTATCAAATAAGTGAAGGACACAGTAATATTTCAGTAGTGAAATGAGGTTAATTGGATGAACAGAAAATGTCCAATTTGCATCAAAACAGAAATATCACATCAATATTTAGTTGAGTCTCCTTTAGCAGAAATAACAGTCTATAGATGCCATAGCGTGTCTGGATTCTGTATGAAGGTATATTGGACCATTCCTCATTGCAAAACATCTCCAGTTCAGTTTGGTTTGATTGTTGCCGAGCATGGACAGCCCACTTCAAATCACCTCACAGATTTTCAATGATATTCAGGTCTGGGGAATGCGAAAGGCCATTCCAGAACATTATACTTGTTCCTCTGCAAAAAATGCCAGAGTAAATTTTGAGCAGAGTTTTGGGTCGTTGTCTTGTTGAAATATCCAGCACTGACATAACTTCAACTTTGTGACTGAATCCTCTACATTATTCTCAAATATCTGCTGATATTGAATGGAATCCATTCAAACCTAACTTTATTATGACTCCCAGTATCGGCACTGGCCACACAGCCCCACAGCATGACCAAATTTTAATGTGGGTAGCAAGTGATTGTCTTGGAACGCTGTGTTCTTTTGCCACCATGCATAATGCCTCTTGTTATGACCAAATAACTCAATTTTTGTTGAAACTTTGTTTCATCAGTCCACAGCACCTTCTTCCAAAATGAAGCTGGCTTGTCCATATGTGCATTTGCATACCTCCCAAATATTGGCCTATTCACTCTGTTTGTGGCATGTGTGCAGAAAAGGCTTCTCCCGTATCACTCTCCCGTACAGCTTCTCCTTGTGCAAGTGTGCTGAATTGTTGAACTATGCACAGTGACACCATCTACAGCAAGATCTAGGGCTTTGGAGGTGGTCTGTGGGCGGTTTTTTGACCATTCTCACCATCCTTTGCTTTTGCTTCTCTGATATTGTACTTGGTCTGCCACTTCTGGCCTTAACAAGAACTGTGCCTGTGGTCTTCCATTTCCTCAATATATTCCTCACAGTGGACATTGACAGCTTGAATCTCAGGGACTGCTTTTTCTAGCCTTCCCCAAAACCATAATGTTGAACAATCTTTGTTTTAAGGTCATTTGAGAGTTGTTTTGAGGCCCCCATGTTGCCACTCTTCAGAGGAGAGTCAAAGAGAATAACAACTTGCAATTGGCCACCTTAAATACCTTTTCTCATGATTGGATGCACCTGTCTATGAAGTTCAAGGCTTAATAAGCTCACCAAACCAATTGTGTGTTCCAATTAATCAGTGCTAGGTAGTTACAGGTATTCAAGTCAACAAAATGATAAGGGTGCACAAATGTATGCACCTGTCTAATTTCATTTTGATGCATTTTGCACATTTTATGTTCATCCAATGAACATAATTTCACTACCAAAATATTACTGTGTCCTTCAGTTTTTTAATAGATCAAAATGAAATTGCTGATCCAAACATCCAATTTTTTATAAATGAAAATTACCTCTGGAAATTTTCAGGGGTGCCTAATCCTTTGCATACGACTGTATATCCGGTGTCATTTAGTGCCCCTACTGCTAGGACAACTCAACTGTCTGAAGTCAGACTAACTGGCTGTAGTACACACCCTCAGATAGTTGTTGGTTTTAGCATAACAGACATTTGCTTAGGGAGTTGTACTACAAAAAGTGGTAAACACAGATGTAAATAATAATGCTACTTTTCATGGAAACCTAGATGGCATCAACTGCCAAAGATTTCTTCCAGCTATCTACAGTATCAGTGGGGGACACTGCTGTTATCATACAATGCTCTGGTGTGCCCTAGCTTCCATGGCTGTTACCATGGAGACAATGGCAGATAAAATAGATTTGATCCCAACCAGCGTTAATAAATTAACACCACGAGTTTCTCACTAATTAATAAATATAAATGGAACTCACAGCAAATCCGAAGGCTGACGCGCTGTGTCTCATGAATGAAACAGCTAGGGAAAAGGGAGAGAAAATCAATAAAAACAGATGACAAAAGGGGACAGATGACAAAATGGTCTAAACAGAAGAATGAATTATAACAGAAAACACCCATGTCAATACACATACATACATTTTATGTAAGATTTGTTTATGTATTCTTCCTTCTGATTTGAGAGAAAGATCGAAACACTGATAATGTATTTTCCCTGAATATTATTTATATTCTAATCACACCTGAAAGAAGAGAAATCCTTTGAATCCAAATGACTCAGTGCACTATGCGGTATTTGTTTCTGAGCAAAAGTTATACAGACTCGCAGAGCTACAAATCATCACGAGATTGGTTTGAAATGCATATGTGGTCTGTGAACACATTTAATTTATTCATTTACAAAATTCCTGAAGTAATTTAGCAGATGCTCAAAACCAAAGCAACCCGCAAGAGTCAGATCATACATTTTATGGACATTTCATGACTGCTCGTAGTCCTTCTAAATACTGGCTTGTTAGAATTGACAGTGAATCTCACGAGGCTTGGTTATCACAACAACCTTTGATTCCAGCCTCATTCATCCCCATACTGTTTCCTTGTCTCTGCTCTAGTGTAGCTGGGGGTTGTTAGTTTCCTATGTCTTCGCATTCATGGCAATGGCAGTCCCGAGGGTCGAGCGGTCGCTAGGAAGATCACCATGGAGACGGGGCAGTCGGAGGATGAGCTGAGCTGGAGGAGGAGAGTGTGTTTGTGTTGAACATGACTTTCATCCCCTCTATCTTTGATCCAGCTCTCACCGGCGGACATGGGGGGGTGCTGAGGGGTCCTCTCCGCTTCTAGTCTTTAAAGGCTTAAAAATGGGTCTGCAGTCTTGGGTACCATGGTAACAGACAACACCCTGATGCATGATGGCCCACTGCTCTGGCAGACTGACATTAATACTACTGTACCAACTAGTCTTGTTTCCCTCAGTTATCACCTGGGTCGAAGCAAACAATAAACACAAGCAAACAGACACCTCCAGGGCAGCCGGACTGTCCAAAAGTGGAGCAAAAAGGAAGAACAGGCAGAGTCATCCCTGGTGACAGCTGGTCTGCTAGCTATGTACAGTACAGGCTGAACTAGCATGAGTGTATCTGCTAGCTGTACTGTCAGCATCCAGCCCCTCATGGGAGGTCCTGGTGATTTGCTGCCCAGGCCGTCTGGAGGCTGGATGCAGGCACACGGAAGCCTGCCAACACAGCCTGCCAAGCCTCCACATGCTCTCCTCCCAAATATCGGCCTATTTACTACATGCTGCAATGCAAGCCCAAATGTAGTGCCAAGAAGGATAGGGTGGCATTATGGACTCAGCCCAGGATGTTAGTCTGGCCTGCAAGCACAGCGCCCACACCAGCAGACAGATTCCTATCCATTGAACCAAGGATCCATGCTGTCATATTCGGCCCACTTGAACATTTCGACCTTTTGCCACATTTCAGGCTTCAAACATAAAGAAATGAAACTGTAATTTTTTTCAAAGAAGCAACAACAAGTGGGACACAATCATGAAGTGGAACGAAATTTACTGGATATTTCAAACGTTTTTAACAAATAAAAAACTGACAAATTAGGCGAGCAAAATTATTCAGCCCCTTTACTTTCAGTGCAGCAAACTCTCTCAAGAAGTTCAGTGAGGATCTCTGAATGATCCTATGTTGACCTAAATGACTAATGATGATAAATAGAATCCACCTGTGTGTAATCAAGTCTCTGTATAAATGCACCTCCTCTGTGATAGTCTCAGAGGTCCGTTGAAAGCACAGAGAGCATCATGAAGAAAAAGGAACACACCAGGCAGGTCCGAGATACTGTTGTGGAGTAGTTTAAAGCCGGATTCGATACAGAAAGATTTCCCAAGCTTTAAACATCCCAAGGAGCACTGTGCAAGCGATAATATTGAAATGGAAGGAGGATCAGACCAAGACCCGGCCGTCCCTCTAAACTTTTAGCTCATACAAGGAGAAGACTGATCAGAGATGCAGCCAAGAGGCCCATGATCACTCTGGATGAACTGTAGAGATCTACAGCTGAGGTGGGCGAGTCTGTCCATAGGACAACAATCAGTCATATACTGCACAAATCTGGCCTTTATGGAAGAGTGGCAAGAAGAAAGCCATTTCTGAAAGAAATCCATAAAAAGTGTCGTTTAAAGTTTGCCACAAGCCACCTGGGAGACACACCAAACATGTGGAAGAAGGTGCTCTGGTCAGATTTAACCAAAATCGATTTTTGGCAACAATGCAAAATGTTATGTTTGGCGTAAAAGCAACACAGCTCATCACCCTGAACACACCGTCCCCACTGTCAAACATGGTGGTGGCAGCATCATGGTTTGGGCCTGCTTTTCTTCAGCAGGGACAGGGAAGATGACTAAAATTGATGGGAAGATGGAGGAGCCAAATACAGGACCATTTTGGAAGAAAACCTGATGGAGTCTGCAAAACACCTGAGACTGGGACGGAGATTTGTCTTCCAACAAGACAATGATCCAAAACATAAAGCAAAATCTACAATGGAATGGTTCACAAATAAACATATCCAGGTGTTAGAATGGCCAAGTCCAGACCTGAATCCAATCGAGAATCTGTGGAAAGAACTGAAAACTGCTGTTCACAAACGCTCTCCATCCAACCTCACTGAGCTTGAGCTGTTTTGCAAGGAGGAATGGGCAAAAATGTCAGTCTCTCGATGTGCAAAACTGTTAGAGACATACCCCAAGCAACTTACAGCTGTAATCGCAGCAAAAGGTGGCGCTACAAAGTATTTACTTAAGGGGGCTGAATAATTTTGCACGCCCAATTTTTCAGTTTTTTATATGTTAAAAAAGTTTGAAATATCCAATAAATTTCGTTCCACTTCATGATTGTGTCCCACTTGTTGTTGATTCTTCACAAAAAAATACAGTTTCATATCTTTATGTTTGTAGCCTGAAATGCGGCAAAAGGTCAAAAAGTTCAAGAGGGCCGAAAACTTTTGCAAGGCACTGTAACTAAAGGAACTAATTGCAGAACCCAAAACAAGACGAGAAGGTATTAATGAGGTATTATAGAACTACAGAACCTATAACACCTACTATGAAATATTACTAGAGAACCCAGAACATCACGATCAGTAAAAAATTTACTAAAAAACATAGAACCAGTCAAGAACAAGACGAGCAGTAACATCAGTATTGCAGATTACTACAGAACCCAGAATAATATTACAGAACCGATAACGACTATAAAATGTTACTACAGGTCCCAGAAAATAACAGCTAGTATGAAATAATTACTACAGATTCCAGAAAATAATGACTTGTATGAAATATTACTACAGAACTCAGAACATAACGACTAGTATGAAAAATTACTACAGAACACAATGACTAGTGTGAAAGGTTACTACGTAACCAATAGCATCATGATCAGTATGAAAGGTTACTACAGAACCTAGAACAAGACAACTGGTATAAAAGATTACTATAGAAACCAGAACAACAGCTAGTATTACGGCACAAGAGAACCTAAGACAAGATGACTAGTAGAACAGATTACTGCAGAATCCAGAACCAGACGACCATTAGTCTTGCCACCGTCTAGCCAATAACAATTGTATCTTTACACAGCATTAACCCGAGCATTCATCTCGAGACAAACAGCATACTGTGTGGTAATGATGAGGGGCACCAGTGATACAATGAGGCTGAATTGGGTCAGAAACAATGTAAGCCTGTAGGTATGACTCTCTACATTCCAGCACAATGACCACAGGTGAGGGGGGTCATTTAGAATTGGGGATTAGGGTGAAAATGTATTGAAGCATACTAATATGTCTAGCCTTTAATCCAGCAAAGTCAAAGACACATCCCAGTATTTCTGTGAGGTATACGACTCCTGAGAAGACATGAAAACATCTTGCTTATCAGACTCATGACAACAGAACAGGTCTATTCTCTTTTGTTGATACAGGATTAATATAGGTGATTGGTTTAGCAAGCTTCTGCTTTCAGAGGCAGTCAGCGTGTCAGAAAATAAACCTATTCCATGTCTAAGTCGTAGGAAACAGATGCGGTGCTGTGCTGTAGAAGATCTGTATGTGATTAATGATAGGCGACGTGTGGAAGAGCACAGAGAGCGCTCGACTGATACTACAGATACATCAGGGAGCCAACCAGCCCTGACAAGCAGCCCTTTAGCTGGGGACTGGGACACAGATAGCACAAAGATAAACATGGGGAGGTTGTTGTAGATGATTTAGGATTCTGGTTGTTGGCTGAAAAACTGCTTTATCAACATATATCTGATTAATTCCTCATACAGACACTCTATAGGTCATCTCCAGTGTTGTAGGAGGGTATTTAATCTAATTTGTTCTCCTGTAATTTCTAGAATGAGTCCATAGTCTTTCCATCTGCTCTTAGGCATAATTGGACTGTGCTTCACCTCTCTGTCTCTTCAACATGGAATTGGCATTGTGTAACTCTTTCAGGTCTTCTCTGTATCCTCCACCTGAACGGTCTGTTGTCTACATTGCAATCTTAACTTGTCATTTCTATTGAGCACAGAAGTCCCTAAGTGAGACATAGCTTTCAGCAGCAACTAACAATGTAATTTCACATTCATACAGTTGTAATAAAAATTATTCAACTCCAATTGCAAATCGGGTTAATTGTCAAACTTCACAGACTTTCAGCTGTTTGTAATGAACAAATCAAATTGAAAAAGCTCAACAACCCCCGAATTAAATCTTTGACAACAGCACAAAAAACTAGCTATGGGTTTGTTGAGAGTCATATTTGACTGCGTGTGAGAAACATGGCTAAGTCAAAAGAATATTCCAAAAAGTTAAGAATAGTGATCATCGCCCTTCACAAACAAGGAAAGAATACAAAAAGATAGCAAAGGCACTGAATGTTCCCAGAGACACTGTTGGAATCATAGTTTCCAAGTTTAGTGAAGGGAACAGTGGTTATACTAATTGGACAGGGCAGAAAAAGGAAGCTATCAATGGCTGCAACCAGATTGTCACTGTTCTTTAGGGAGCTGTCGTACTACTTTCCAAGGCATCAGATCCTTTGATCTTGGATTGTTTGGATCTCAGAGCCTTGGATGTAGAAGATGTTTCCTGTTAGCTTCCCCTTCAAGATACTGAGGTTCCTAGACTTGTCTGGTTTTAACTGCAGGCATGACCATGTTGCCATCCTTTCCAGTGCCCTCAAGATCCACTGTGTCCCCTGGATAGATTGAATCATCACCGTCACGTCGTCCATGAAAGCTCAATAACCGGGTTGTCTCAAACCATCGACTGGTTTCAGGCCTCTGCACTGCGTTCCTCTTGCCTTTAGCAACAGATTCATAGCCGCTGTGAACATGGCCACGGAAATTGTGCATCCTGCCATAATGCCCGTTTTGAGCTTTTGCCATTTGGGGTTGACTCTTCCTATGGTGAACCTCATCTGTAGCGCATCCAAGTGTGCCATTACAAGCTTAACTACCTCTAATGGAACTCAGTAGTGATCCAATGTCTTTCAGATCAGCTGGTGTTGGGTAGGCTTTGGCGAGGTCCAGCCAGATGAAAGAGAGTGTGTTGTCAGTCTTGGCTTCGTTGATGAGCTGGCTAATCACTGCTGTATGCTCCAGGCAGCCGGAATATCCAGGTACTCCTCCTATTTGAACAATAGGGTCGATGACCTCATTAGCGAGAAGGTATGTTCTTAGCCTTTTGGCGATAATGGACATGAAGATTTTCCCCTCTACGTCCAGCAGGGAAATCTCCCAGAACTGGCAGTCTTGTGGAATTTAACTCTTTTGGCACAGAGTCCGGAGCCCGGGTTCCAGCTTCTTCTCCATAGTGTCCGTAGGAGCTTTGAGAGCCTCTTCAGCAGCGATGGGCTGCAGCACTGTTTTCTACCACCTCCTTTGCAAACGACAGGGTCCCACCCTTGGGCTTTCCTAGTAGGTCTGCTGTGAATTAGAAAGGGTTGTTAAAAAAGGCTTTCCTCTTACGGCACTTCTCCCTCTACTTCTCCCGTGTAGTCTCAGCTCTCACACATCTCTCTCGTCCAGGGCCGCTCTTTCCCTCTTTACTTGCTTCGCGCCACCTCCTCTTCTCGCAACTCTTTGATCTACCACTGTCTCTTGCTAGGCCCTGCTGGCAGCCTGGGAGTCTTAACTTCTTTCGTGCCAAAGGTGTCATGGCTCACCAAGTACACAACTTCAACCATGATCTTGATGTGCTTAGCTGCATCTCCTTTCAAAGTGTTTTCCAGGATAGTATTTAGATCGTCATCCAGTGCCCATCTGCAGTCTGCTGCTGGTGGTAAGTTCAAGTGTGGTTTCCTCTTAAAGTCTTTCAGACTTTCAGGTTCACCCACTCTTCCTGTGCTCTGAGTAGGTTGAGTGGGGAGGTCTGGCACACTGTGGTTTGCCTCCTGGCCCTGGTCCTCCTCCACCGACTGATGAACACCCTTAACAAACTTAGAGAGGTTACTCTGCATGAGCTCAGGTGCTCTGCGTTGCTTTGCACTTGGACTTGCCTTGGTGGATCTTAACACCACACTTGTTCTTAAAAAAACCTTCTACAGATGTTGGATTTTTGTTTGGCTTCGGCCTTCTGTCTTTCCGCATCTGTTCTCGTAGACCTTTTTCCATTGTCCAGGTCATTAATCATTGGTTGGTCTGATGGCAGATTATCCTCCCCTTCTCCTCAGTCCACCTGGGGGTGTTCTCTTTGTTCAGAACTTTTTGTGCAGTGTTTTGGGGCGCTAGGCCTAATACTATTGCGTGCCGTCTTTCCGAGCTGTCGTCTGGTCTACCCCTACCAGCAATGGGACTCTCCCCATGGTCTTGACAATAAAGTGAAGTAAACATCAAAGATGCATTGCCACAAGCTACAACTACAAGAACTACACTAACAATGTTGATGCAGATCTTCATCCGAGATGGTATTCCTTGTTGGGACCCTTCCGCAATGTCAGCAGGGATCTCAGGGTCTCAGGGGTTTCGCCCCTTAACCTAAACACCTTGCCTGAGTGGGGCAGCAAATACTGTTTAGCCTTCACTTGTAGAATGGTTCCAACTGTGGGCTCGCTTCAGCCACAGCCATCTTTAGCTGGACTCGGCTGCTGCAGCTTCGTCCCTGGTGGCTTTCTTCATTTGTTTAGACTCCAGGCCCAACCTCTGGAGTAAGTAGCGCACCGATTTTGCTGGGAAACCATGGCAACCAACTTTAATAGGTTAGCTGGTTGCATGCCACCCCTTTAAAACACAGTTGTCGACCAGGTCTTGGTACTTCGCTTTTTTCAATTGGTGGGATGTGGCTAGCCTCTCTTCCCAGGTCACCGCAAGCTCAGCAACTATGATGCTTTTCATGCTCCTGGATAGCAGGACCATATCTGGTCAGAGGGAGGTTACTGCCATGTCCTGTGGGGAGACAAGCTTCCTCTTTAGGTTCACTCTCAACTCCCAAGGAAGAGGGTCGGTTCTTGGCCATGTTAATCATAACACTTGACGTCTGCTACGGAAAAGTAGTGTTTGCTACCGGACAAGGCTGTCTTTGTGTAGAGAAACAATTATTTTTTCAGATGCTCAGAGAGTTCTTTGCCACGATGTGCCATGATGGAAATTAGCATCTATGCTATAATCTGGCTCATTTACAGTCTGTACAGAAGTACAAGACTGTTGATTAATGTGCACTGTCCCAAGTAAATAAATAAACAATATCCAATGTTGAACTTCCAGTGACCAGTATGAGGAGGTGTGTTTTAACACACCTGCTCCCCATTCACACCTGAGACCTGCTAACACTAATGAGTCACATGACACCGGGGAGGGAAAATGGCTAATTGGACCCAATTTGGACATTTTGACTTTGGGGTGTACTCACTTTTGTTGCCAGCAGTTTAGACCTCAATGGCTGTGTGTTGAGTTATTTTGAGGGGACAGCAGATTTACAGTGTTATACAAGCTGTACACTAACTGCTTTACATTGTAGCAAAGTGTAATTTCTTCAGTGTTGTCACATTAAAAGTTATTGTCATATATTTACATAAACGTGAGGGGTGTACTCACTTTTGTGAGATACTGTATTTAGGAATTCTGAGGGGAGAAAAGGGGGAAAAATCTAAAATTCCAAAAAAATGTAATGTTGGTAAGGGGTCTCTTCAGACAATTCTCTCTTAATAAGGCCCTTGACTCCTTGCTTGCATTGGATGCAGGGAAATCTATATGAACTGGTTTGTTAAAATGTGCAGCTTCCCACACAGCTGGTGCTGTTACATACACTTTAAATTTGCCTTTATCATTAGGAATGATTCCAAAAGTATGGAAATCTGCATATGTGTTGCCTCTACTTTAGGGTATCCTAAGAAATTCAAGAGTACATTCTTATGATGAATTCATACATTCCCACCAAAGTCACTCTCAAATCATTATTGGTCTGTCTCAGTTAAATGTTATACTGTATGCGCTATAATTTAGTCAATCTATTGGACAAAAAAACATCCTTTGTTAAACTGTTTTAGTCATTAGCAGTTTTAAGGCATTTTAACAATTAAAATGAGCTTGTCTACAGTTGTCTCTAAGCCAATGATGGGTGGTTTATTTGGCAGAAGGGACGTTTGAGCCAAGAGATGCAAGCTGCTACCCTCCATCAACTGCTCTCATGTCAGTCCGAACTACTTACAGCCAGAGTTGTAAAAAGAACAATGTAATGGAGTTTGCCCATTTTGGGAAGTTCCTAAATAAAACCTAAATGACCAGAAAATGGCCGTTTATAACTAAGTACTGACCATCATTTATATTTTTTTACTCTTTCGATTCATTGTATAAAACACTGGTTAGTTATGAACTCCCTTTAACTGGTGATTTTTTTCTTAACTAGGAGCTTCCCAAAACTTGTGAACTCGTGAACAATTAAAGGAGGGAGAGGAGCTATAAAACTGACAGGAAATAGTTTGGTTGAAAGATGAAGGTTGCTAACTGTAAAATGAAACTACTCTATCTTTCTTCTTGAAGGATAACCATGCCAGTATTCCTTCACACAATACTGTTCTCTGGTCTTAGTATTATGGGAAAGACATTACTCCACCATTACTTCCCTTTAAAACCAAGCTTACATCCCTCATCATTCCCCAATCACCCCCCTGCTATGACGTACACTGTAGCTCCAACACAGACAGGCACAGTAATCCTTTGTAGCTAACTAGAAATGTAATTATATCCACGACTTTGTCCTCCCAGGGGCGAGAGCCACATTCGGGGTTGTGAAATTGACAATGATCCTGGTAAATTCCAATTGAATTGGTAGAATCCTCTGGAATGTGGCTGTCAGGTACCAACACATAAAACCTACAATGAGTGGAGACACTTCAGAGCAGATAGCTGGAGAATGCAAGCTTAGTTTGAATAGCTGTCAATAACATGCGCAAATCTATAATCAGCTTGGGAAAAGCCTCCATGCCAGTTTTGTCTACATTGGTCTCCAGACATTCCACTGTCACGTGAGGGCAGCTCATGCTCAGTCCAGTCAAAGCTGTCCTCTACCCCGACAAACAAGCAGTAGTAGCAGCATTCCTTTGAAGCTAGAACAGCAGAGACATTCTGATTCCAGGAAAACGCTACCAGTCCTTCGCAAGAATAAGTCCCTCAATGTGGGTATAAACAGTATGATCTATGAGTAAGTGCAGGAACCTTGTGTTCCCATAAAAA
>JACXGM010026055.1:0-15038 GCA_016801145.1 Umbra pygmaea | reverse complement strand
GTACAGTGGTCACCCCAGTTTCATCAACATTCCATATGTCTCCTGGTCCAAACTCATATTTTTGTAACACTTTGTCTACATTGTCGAAGAAAGCATTAACATTTTCTCTGTTGAAGCTACTTGCCCTGGCAAGGCTAGTTGCCTCTGGCTTTCTCAGCGACAGCATTGTGTGCCGCTTTAAGAAGCCAGTAAACCACTCTTTGCTGGCCTTTTCATTTTCTGCCCACATAGGTGGGAACTTCAGCTGGTGTGCCACAGCAAACTGGTAGGCAAGTCTTCTGATCTCACTTGGTGACAGACCAAAATAAATGTCAGCTGATCTAGTAATATACTCAACTAGCTGCTTCTCCAAATGAGGTGAAAAAATCATCTGTGGTGTTGTGTAACCAACAATTGTTGTTGGCATGGCTGTCTGACTTTCAATTTCTTCTCTGGTAATCTTTTGACAATACCGAGTCAGAGTACGGTAATTTATGTCCAAATCCTTTGCTGTACTCCTGATTGATTTGTTTTGCAACTTCACCTGCCTTACTGACTTTAACATTATGCAGGTGGTGTGCTGCCATGCTCTGTCTTTCATTGATAATTTCTAACCATCTTCCTGCCTGCCTGCCTGCCTGCCTGCCTGCCTTCCTTCCTTCCTTCCTTCCTTCCTTCCTTCCTTCCTTCCTTCCTTCCTTCCTTCCTTCCTTCCTTCCTTCTTTCCTTCCGCACAGGCCGTGAACCTTCCTTCCTTCCGCACAGGCCCTGAACTTTTGTTGAGCACTAACACTCTCTGGTCACTTTATGCTCTCTACATCTGATGTAGCAGAATTCAAATGCACCTTTAAAAGCAATTTTCCATGCCAATTCTATAATATTTACTACTTCTACTGTTGTACATTTTCCAGACCACTGATCAGTACATAGCATCTTATTATTATTATTATTATCATTATTATTATTATTATTATTACTATTGTCATTACTATTTTAAAATTCTTATATTGTTGTAATTCTTGTTTTTAAGCCCACTGCATAGAATCGCAGAGCCATGTCAAAAGGAATTTCTCTGCATAGGATGATGTATGTTATTCAATGCATATGATAAATAAACAACTTTGACGTTGACTTTGACTTCCTTCCTTCCTTCCTTCCTTCCTTCCTTCCTTCCTTCCTTCCTTCCTTCCTTCCTTCAAAAGCACATTTCCTTATTGCAATAACAAATCAATTACATGCTTATTACGCTGTATTTGCTTTTTGCAACAGTGCAATACATAACAACACACTAAATTAATCACTCTATAAAGTGTGTCGGTGTGTGTGTGTCTACTAATACTAATATGTTCTGTGTCTATTAGCACTGGGGCAAATTGTCACATGTGACGACTTGCTCCAAAGTCATTGAGACAACTTGCCCCAAACTGAAATGGGTTCTAATGTTAGCTAAATCTTAGGGTTAGCTCAACATAGCACTTCAGGTAAAGTATCAAAAGACAGGTTATTGTCTCCCCTACTTTGTGTAAAATTAAAACTTTGAACATTCATACCTAACAAAGGTGTATTACATAAAATGTAAAGTACAAATATTTTACTTTTGAAGCAAAAAAATTGTTATATTGTGCTCACCTCAGATTAGAGTGACCTTGACCACATGTGAACAGGATATTGACCATAGAAAAAGAAGTCACACAAAGTGGCTATTTGATTTTTGAGATAGAGCCTCTAGTGGTGGACTAATGAACAGTGTGACAACTTGCACACGAGACAACTTACCCCGCTCTCCCCTATTAAATACAAATCGTACTATGCATATTATTAAAATATGATTTATTGCATTGCCTAAATATGACTGTAAACATTTTTTTAATAATAACCAAAGGTTATATATAATTTATATTGTATTAATAATTTACTTTTGTGTGTGTGTTTGTTTCCAAAATATTTTAAAAATAAAGAAAAACAAGACAAAGCTGTGCAGTATGTTTCTGTGTGAGTGTATGAACACAATGATCTCCGGTGGAATTGTCTGTGATTCCAGGGGCACCAGTTGAAATCTTGCCTAGGGCAGCAAATTGGCCAGGGCCAGCTTTGCCAGTAGAGGATTCAGATATTTGGGGGTAATGATTATGACACAAATTTCATAATTGTTTAACGAACATTATGGCAGGTTGACAAATAAAATCAGACTTGACTCGATGGGAGATTCTCCCTTTGTCCCCCATAGGTAGGATTGAAACAGTCAGGATGAATATACTTCCTCAATTATTGTACCTTTTTCAATCGTTGCCTGTTTGGATTCCATCTTCCAATTTTAGAGTGTTGGAAAAAATTATTTCTGCTTTTATTTGGCAGAAGCGAAAGCCTAGAATTAGACAGAAATTGCTATTGAGCCCAAAGGAAAAAGGTGGCTTTGATTTACCTAGCCTGAAATTATACTATTGGGCGGCGCAACTCTGTAGTATGCTCGAATGGCTGGTACAGGACAAGGAGACAAATTGGATTGGATTGGAGAACTATGCGTGCCCTCTAGTACCTCTGGAGACGATGCCATTTATGGAACAAAATAAATGGAGAGAAATAAACATTGACAATGAATGGGTTATTTGTACCCATAGGGTTTGGTCTCTGGTGAGGAAGATAATAGGTGCTCCGCTAACAATATCAGGTGCAGTAAAAATTGCTAAATTTGTTGATTTTGTGCCAAACAAGTTGGATGATGGGTTCCGAATCTGGGCAGAGAAAGGATTAATAATCATAAACCAGATATTTGACGGGGAACCACTGAAATCATTTGGGCAATTACAAGCTGAATATGTGGTTTGTTCTAATGATTTCTTTAGGTATTAGCAATTGAGTGATTACCTCTTGTCGCACGCTGAATACAATGCTTTGAAACAACGTCCATCACTTTTAGAAAACGTTTTGGTAAAATGTAGACGGGAATAGTAAAAGAGGGTATCCACTATATATAAACATTTACAACACATCTCTCAGATAATTCTTTAGATATAAAGGAATAATGGGAGTTGGAAATGAATGTTGTTATTGAAGATGGGGAGTGGGAGCTGGTGTGTGAGCAGGGTCATAAGGTCATTAATAGTCCAATGTGGAGGGAATTCAATTAAAAATGAGATACTTCAAGACACCTTCTGTTACATCAAAATATGACAAAAGTAATACAAATTTATGCTGGAGGAAATGTAAACAGATTGGGGACCACACTCATATTTTCTAGGATTGTCCGATATTGATTCCATTTTGGCGGGGGATTCAGGCAGAAATTGAAGGCATTTTGAAAATTGCCACTGAACTCATTACATTATATACTGGGTTTGACTCCAGGGGAGGATATAGGAAAAAAGAAAGCCCAGCTATTACAGATTCTCCTACTGGTGGTGAGGAAAATGATAACCCTGTCCTGGCTCAAACATCTACCTCTCACACTACAACAATGGCGAGAGGGTCTTTGTAATGGAAAAGATAACTGTGAAGCTTGATGTGAAAATTGACCTGTTTTTGGTTCTGTGGGCCCCCGTTATCTCCCACGTTGGGTGGCCTGACAGTTAGATTGGTATTAGCTTGTTGTGTCTTTTGTTTTTGGTGAAGGTCTTGATGGTCTCCTGTTCATCGTACTTTCTCCCCCTTTTGGGGTTTTGTTTGTGGGATGTCAATTTGTGATCACGGTATTATACCAGGGTAGGTAGTAATTATCTGTAATCGTTACTAAAAAAGTTGGAAAGATTTATAACACAAAAAACACTGCTTATTTGGTACAGAGAATGCCAGATTGTCACACAATCTCACTAAGATAAAAACAATAATTTAACTTTAATATAAAGAACATTTTTCATTGTCCTCCATCTATATATTCAATCCCACGTATCCTAACTATCCACCCTTCTATACTATCCTGTCTCCTTTTCTCACATGAAAGAACCAAACACATGCTTCCTGTACTCATTTGCCAGGATAAATTCCTGGCAAATGTATTCCTTGCTGACTTTATCCAGTATTTCTTTGTGAATGTGACAGACTGCTTCATTGTTCATGTGAATCTGAAACATTGTGATCCTCAGCCAGGTCTTCAACCTCCACAGAGCACTGAAGCTCCTCTCTGCTTCAGCAGAGGCAGTAGGAACAACCATAACAAGTCGTACAAGTGCTTCTACTTGGTTGAAAAGGCCACGGACTTCAGGCTACTGATTCCTCAGAATAGTTGCGGCTTCTGAAGTGGTTGTGTATGTATATTGTAGCTTAAACATGTTCAGCTGCACCTTCAGTGACCTTTGATTTAATTCAGGACACTGGTCTACCACAGCAGTGTCCATATCCCCAGTTAGGAGGGCTTCCTCCAGCTTCGCCAGTGTTTTCAGACCACCCTGATCAAACCTCTCCTTTAGCTGGATGTCCACAGTATCCAGCACCTTGAAGCTCTGTAGTGTTTTTCTGGGGTTGTAGGTGTGTGTGGAGTAGTGACATTGCCAATTAAGTGTTTCGGTTGACGACAGATGTGGAGCATGGTTATGGGCTAAATATTTAAATTGGTAATCATCTGTGTGGCGTGGCTGTATATCTCCTGGAACTTCTCATTGGTTTTCTTTGCCCTTAGGGTGGTCCTCACAAAATCTGCTGCAGAGAGCATACCAGACACTGTTTCTGTCCGCTTCTGCAGTGTGCAATTAAGGCACTCCAACTCCTGTATTACTTCCATGGCCATCATGAGTCCTAAAACTGTGGTACCTTTTCCAAATCTCTCCAGCAGCCCTCTTGGTTTGAGGCATCTGTTTGGGCCATGTCTTCTAAGCTGAGTAGCACGGACTCGAACTGACGTAGCACAGACCAGATTGCTGGAGTCCTGGTCGTCCATCTTGTTTGACACAAAGGTTGCAGGTTGCTAACTGTCCCTGATGCTGCAGTTGCAATGTTCACAAATTTTGCATTGTATTTCCCTGACAGTTTGTACAAACAGCCAAGCTTGTGGACCCAATCCAGGGCATCAGATGTTAGTGATGATGCTGTACAAGCAGCCTGGGTGACCAGATTTGCACAGTGGGCACCACAGTGTACATACAAAGCCAGTGGCTGCATCTCCCTTATCCTGGCCTGTGCTCCCTTTTTGTTGCCTGACATGTTCGCTGCTCCATCATATGTTTGTCCACGCAGACCAGACAGGGGAAGATTCAAGCGCAATAACACATCTGCGGCAACTTTTGCTAGGTTTTCCCCAGTTGTGCTTGATACTTTGTAAAACCCTAAGAAGACCTCGTTGGGGACCAAATCATGGTTAAAAACCTGACACATATGGCTTCCTGTTCAGTTCCTTCAATGTCCTGTGTTCCATCAATAATAATGGAATATTGGAGAAGGAGCAGCATGTGAATTTAGTTAACGATTTCCCTAATTATGCTGTTAGCAAATAGATTTAAAATTTCATTTTGGATTTTGTGGGATGTGTAATCATGTTTTCTTGTTGACAGCCATTTCTCTAAGCCAGGGTCGTCTTCACATCTTACTTTTAGTAACTGGTTTAAGTTACCCTCTTCAGCTGCATGGCCCCTAAGAGCAGCTCCCTGGCGTGCCAAGAGCTGTACAAAACCCACAATTTTATTGAGACACAATCTTGATTCCTGTTGCTGTGCAGCTTTGGCGAAGATAACTGGATATCTACTGATTTTGTTTTTTGGCAGTGGGTAGTGATGGCAACTTTGTGTGCCTTGCTTTGGATATGTTCTGCAAATTTTATTATTAATTATAAATGAATGATGAATTTGATGTATTGAAGCAATATAGAAGAGGCAATTGCGTTTTCATTTTTGAATTCGTAGAATTGGCTGGTAAAATTAGGGCATCCACAGTGGCTAAATTAATTTCCCAGCCTGGTTATGATTTAAACTGCAACTTCTTGAGGTGGCAACCTGAAAGCGGTAGCTAAAACTTTTATTTCACATATTATGTCTCGGTCACAGAAGTAAAAACAGATGTAGCAGTAAACCATGTTATTTCTAACTGGGAATACATCAATTATACTTGAGAATGTTATTGCCTAAATAATCTGAGTGACTGTCGTAGTACTTGTTGCCAGTGACCAAAATTTTTGTTTGAGGCCATGTTGTAAATGTGAGGGCACTTCACGTTGAATTAAATTGCTGCTTTTAAGAGCAAAGGAGTTTGGTATTTTTCTAGATGGCACTTAATGCCCTGGTCAATGACCTTGGTGCCATTGCAAAAATCCCTCCCTGAAAGGGAAAAGTTAAAATATACTTTGATACTTTGACAGATCGCTGTAGAGGCTCGGTTAAAGCTGCTCGTGAGACGATCATCTCTTCCTTCTAGTTATAAATAGCATCAAATAAACATGAATGAACATAAGAACGAATGTTGTTTTAACCACGGACAGAAAGGAGTCCCACTGTTACACATCCACCAAATAAGTTATGTTGTAAAAATATATATTTTATTTTTTAAATTGAAATAAGTTGTTCTCATGTGTCATAAAAAGCTACTAAGGTTAGCCAAGGGGCGTGGCGGGGGCGTGGCGTGAGTGGCTACAGGCATGGATGTATTAAGAGAACAGGCCGCAGCTGGACCATATTGGGATGTCCACTGAACCCGTCGAATGTGTTCGTTGCGGCGGAAGTCGTTCATTGTCAATGGAGCAATCCGCAAGGATGCGCTTATCTTGCGGGCTTGCGATGCGGTGCGCTCGTGTGTAACATAAGTTCAAATTATTCAAATTATTCAACTTGTGCTTTGCGACCCTGTGCCGTTGTACAACCGGAAGTTGAAGTTCCCACTAAAACGAGTAGCACAACACGAGAGTAATGGTCTTTCTGAAGCAATTGTGCGTTAAGTCTGTACTATGCGGATGCATATATCCGGTAAAAAGTAACTTGCACTAAAATCTGACGTGTTCAGTGGACATCTGGCCTTAAGCCCGATTGACACCAGATCCGGCAAACTGGTTGCATTGCGGCGGAAGTCCATTCATTTCAATAGGAAGCAATGCGCACCGCTGCGGCAAATCGACCGGAACCAGCAAAATGTGGATGCGAGGAAGCAGGAGTGTCGCAAGAGAAATAATCCAACTTTTGCGGTGCTTCACCGTACGGTGCCAGAACCGGAAGTTGATTTACCTCCGAGAAAGATCTAATATGTTGCTTTCATCTATGGGTGTGTGAGATTGCAAGACAAGCTTTGACAGCTCAGTGGATAGTTTTCGTATTGTCAATTAATACTAAACTGAAAACAGCTCCTGTCAGTCGCCTTGCTGGAGATGGACAGTTGTATGCAATGTTGCCCACCATCTCGTAGATGCGGAAGATTGATTACGATGTTGATTGCAGTGTACAAGTGTGTCTGCATTACGATGCCGTACGGGGATGTTTTGCCGTGTCTCATGTGAATCCAGCTTTAGGTGGGATGTCCACTGGACACGTCGAATGCGTTGCGCCGGAAGCCATTCACTGTCAATTGAGCAATCTGAAAAGATCAGTTTGCCTTGCGGGCTTGCAATGCGGTGCGCTCTGTGTGTTGCATACGTTCAAATTATCCAGCTTGTGCGTTGCGATACCGTGCCGACGAAAGACGTCACTCTACGCAGGGCCAATGTCCCCATCACTGCCCTGGGACATTGGGAATGACATTTAGACTAGAGTGAAGAGTGCCTCCTACTGTCCCTCCAACATCACTGGTCTCCCATCCAGGGACTAACCAGGCCCAACCCAGCTTAGCTTAGAATCAAACCAACAGTGCAATACAGGGCTCTATGCTGCTGGCATATTGTGGTAATATGCATTAAACAAATACATCTGCATTTGTATTCTTTCTCATCATGTGTTTAGTCTATTGTCTAGTCATTTCTTTTAAGTACTTTTGCTGAGGAATAGCATTCATGTTGTTTTCATAATGGGTCTCTTTGGAAATGTAAACTTGGAGTACAAAGTGGATCATTATACTAAAACTGAAAAAGGTGCTACAGTATATGCTGCTTGACAATGACTAAAGTCAAAACCTTGGTGTATTTAGTAAACTTCCCAGTAGATTGTGACATAATGGCAGTTGTATGATACTGCGAATACTGCTCCTTATTAAATGAAGATTGACTATACCCAGTTGTTTCTTTGCTTACAATGCATTTTATTAAAATTATGCTAATATATATTGTACAATTTACAGATTTTGACTCTTGTTTGTATAAGTTAATAATTGTCTTTTTCACAGTAGTTAGTGCAATATAGCCTAAACTGGTGGTTATTTTTAGTTTGCTCCCTTGCCAACAATAGTTAAACTTTCAATAACAAGGAGATTCTCATGAAAATAATGTCTAGAAGGTTTATTCCATGATGTGTTTATGAGAAATGCTTAAAATAGGCTACAGCATATTCATATATTTCATAATCTTAACATATGTATTACATGTTTAAATATACAATATGCAATGTATTATGATATTGTGAGAAGGAAAAGCTATATATTTCATGAACATATTCAGGTCACATATGTACATATATGTAGAGGAATCCTATACCTATGTACAATTTTTCATGAGTGTTCCGTTTAGGATAATCATATTTTCTATGGCGTCAGATCAACGCCAAACGTCGTGCTCACGCAATACATCTTGTGCAAGCAACATCTATTATGTTTCAGAGAGCGAAGGACTGGAGTTGCAAGGGCTCGACGAGAATCCTTGTGTCGCGCGGGTATCCGCTATGTTGGGCATTCACAGCAACAGTTTTGTATGGAAATTGCAATTAAGATGTTGCCCCAGTGGAAATTGCGCCTATGAAAGAAACTAACAGCACATTTTAAATCTTTGGAAGGTGCCAAGCGAATAAATAATATACAGTAAAAGGGAATGCCACATCAAGCATATTTTTTCAATCTAATTACATGAATGTGCACATATCTAAAGAAACTACAGCTCTACTATTGATAGGTATGTATTTGGGTCAAATTAAAATTAGTTTTATTACATAAGCTACTAACATTTCTCCCAAATCCTACATAATCCAGAGCATTTATTTCCAGAAATGTACAACTGTCAAAGTAACAAAAAAATGCAGTGTTATTAGACCTCGAATAATGCAAAGAAAGTAGGCAACATATTGATTTAAAAAAGATACTAATGGGTTAATTCAATGCTCAAAACTCTATATTTGTGGAATAATAATTGTGTTATCATAATAATAATAATAATAATAACAAACAATAACAATAACTTGCTTTCCTGCATCTTGCCACGCTCTCCAACACTCTTTCACATTGGTGTTGGCTAACTTTATCACTCCTGGTGAAAAAACCTAGCAGCTCTGCTTTATGAGGGGTTGTAACGGTCATCTAGCTCTTGATCACATTTCAAAGGTTTTCATTGAGGTGGATTGAAGAAACATTTGTAATTTCCTTCACATTTCTCTCCAAAGCTGTATTTTAAAATAAAAAAGTTAGCATTTCTAAATTGAAGTATATAAAGAGATGACAAATGTATTTCTGAAAACAGTTTTACTGGAGACAAAAACAGAAAAAAAATCAGAGAAAGAATAGTATTTCTACACATTGTTTTCTAGGTGGTATACAATGTAAACAAGTTAGATTTAGATAGTTAGAAGGACAAGAAATGGCCAAATACTAAATACATTAAAGTTGTATCCAATTTTTATATTCTGTTCACCATTTGCTTTTGACAACTACCACACGTGACATAACAATTTCTTGTCAGAACGTGTCTCACATTTCACACTCCAATATAATAAACAGAAGTTAAAACAGGATGTTAACACTAGCTGCGTCAGCAGCTAAACCAAAAAGGCCTCTTATTTCACAGAAACTGACAAGCATACATTCATTGCTTCTAGTTCATGAGTATGATTGCCCAAGTTCTCTCGGCAGTGATCTCCAAGTTCTGAGAAGATATCCTTATACACATAGTCCGCTCATAGCGGACATTAATTGGAGAGTGGTCCTGGAGGACGGATCAAGGCTATAGTTCGAGTGCTGACAGGAAATGCTTTCAGTCATCATTGTCTGTAGACTTGAAGTGGTCTTCGTCAATGGTGGAGAAGATATGACCTTCATTGCTGAGGAAATCCACAGCTTGCCTATAGTTGGAGCACAGTGAAACTGGTGTCATAATCTGTTACAGATCACAACTAATAATTCAAACTGAGACAACCAAATCCTTATCCTGATGATCAAAGGCTTATTATTCAGTCTGGAAAAATTCTAACATTAAATCCTGTCCAATTGCAGAAATCCAATCATAACTTTTGAGTGAAAGAAACAAAATGGACAAAAAGGCATTGAATTATACAGAAGCTGGTTTGATATTGAAGTGAAGGTCATGTCTTACTTGATAACACCCATGCTCATGCCACTAAGCCTCTGCTTCAGGTCCTGTATGCTGATACCTTGTGCATCTTGACAGCTCCTTATCAGGCTCAGCACCTTAGAACAGAACATCAAACCTTCACATGTATGTAATCATATCCAAGAAGAATTAAAGACTTCCCAAATATTGACAAGACCGGCCTTCTTTTGTTTGTAATATGTTTTTCCCCCAGACATTGTTGTTTTATTTGAACATGAAGTCGTTGTAGTAGATCACCCTCGGTCACCATTCTACCAAACTGTAAATCATCGTGATCAGTAGTACATCACCCTCATTTACAAACCTACCAACCTGTAAATCATCGTGATCAGTAGTACATCACCCTTAGTTACAAACCTACCAACCTGTAAATCATCCTAATCAGTAGTACATCACCCTCAGTTACCAACCTACCAACCTGTAAATCATCCTAATCAGTAGTACATCACCCTCAGTTACCAACCTACCAACCTGTAAATCATCCTGATCAGTAGTACATCACCCTCAGTTACCAACCTACCAACCTGTAAATCATCCTGATCAGTAGTACATCTTGGAGACGGCATCCCCAGTCAAGACCACAAAAATATGTGCCTGTGTCAACTAAAACAGCTGGAATCACAGGTAATCATAAAAAACCTGCCATAATGGGAATAGTAGTATACCATAACTTACAATTAGTTGCCTGTGATGTAGTTCTAACGTTCAGGTCCAGAGTTCAACAGCAGTCATATTTTAAAGAGGGAAAAACAGCCTGGTTCTCTGCACTGTAGCTTAAAAGCTAATATGCCATGAGTTTTACTTGCAGACAAATATCATCTTAAACAACTTCAGTATGGTCATCAAATTGCCTAGTTTCAATGCAATACACAATGTCAGTTTTCTATTGAGCAAAACTGTTATGAGAAATCTATTTCCAGTAGATAATGCTGGGGCCTAAAACCAACATTCTATTTCAATGAATGCAGCAACGTGCACTCAACAACCACAAAATTGCAAAAGGATGCACTGTGTTAAATTGTCTACACAAAAACTTGTTCAGAATCGGAATCATTGCTGAAGCTGCCATTTTATGTGACCAAAGCAACTGCATGTATGCTAAACAAAATGCTTGAGTCTACAGACCCAGTATGGCATGTCAGTCACGCTTTACCAAAGAAAAACATTAAATTAAAACATGTATTATATTACCAGGTGTGACTAACACCACATTCTTATTTCCAGCCATCACTTAAAGGTAATCTGCTTTGCTCAGGGACAAAAATGTTTCACATTGTCAGCTTGGGGATCGATTTAGCAACCTTTTTTTGCATTGTTGCTTGCTCTTTGGGGTTTTTAGGCTGGGTAAAAGCACTCTGACAACTGCTGATTAAAAAGGGCAATTTAAAATAAATTTGATGGTCCAACGCGATCATCACTTTCGTTCCTAAAATGTGGGCCCTGGTTTCTCAAAGATATTTGAAAACATCCATTTTAACATTATAGTGTGGCCTGCCTATTGTGAATTCAGCCAATTCTTTCACATTACCAGAGATAATAGTTAACCCATTGCTGTCACCTGGTTCTGGCTGGGGCTCAGCCCGTTGGCAGACATGTCGCTGGCCCCAGAGTATCCACCTCCCATGGTGCCGCCTATCGCTGGCCGTGACATGGGTGCCAAGCCTGTGTTCATTCCCCCTCCTCCAACCATCTAAAAGGGAACCAAAACTGTGTGAGTGGCAATGCATATTCAAAACAAATATTCATAACAGAACAATAATGTGGTTGTTGTTTTGAAGTGTATATACACGATTCAAAACAAGGGTTAATTATTAGTATTCTTCATTTGAATATGCGTCAGGAATGACTGATCACAGCAAGGCAAGAATGGTGAGAAACCTAGAAAACGTCAAGGCTCACCGCATTCGTCTGCAGTCTGCTGAGCTGCATGTGTGCCTGCACCACCTCCAGCATGTGGGACGTAAGCTCATTCATGTCCTCCAGGGGACGAACGCTGAATGCCACCACAGACCGGTGGTTCTATTAATTGACAGAGAAGCTCAGTGCATCACACACCAAAAGCAACACAGAACTGTAGGCATCAGGGGTTAAATAAGAGTTAACTTGAATTCCAGTCCCTTTACTAAGGGGCTCATATATGTGGTGTAAATAAGTCAATGTCCTATAAGTAACAATTATGACCTCTAGCCAAACTAATGCAGCAGAGGAGCTAATGATTAACAGGATGGAGAATGGAGAGGGAACATTGTATAACCATTGGTTGTAAAAACTGTTGCTACTGCATACTACCACCAACACCTACTACCAGTTATGGAAAATGCAAAGTGTCATTTTAAAATTGTATTAACCCTGTACTATCATGAGAACACATTGTGTTTTACTTTGTGAAATAAATTTTATTTTTGAAAATATACAGTCAAAACAACTGTATATCAAGTCGAAAATATACAACACAGTGCTAAAAACTGGGGACACTACAGTTTACCACTGTGTGTCATCACATTCTTTTAATAAACACTTAAAGATTTTGGGCACTGAAGACAGCAGTTGGTTACGTATAGCAAGCAGAATAGCCTCCAGAATTTCCTCCATTCATGCATTATGTCTTCTGTTGCGCAACTGTAAAGGGACCTTCATTGCCTTATATTGCACTTCAAAATGCAACCATGCACTTGTAATTCAGGTAGAATGTGGTTTGCCGTTGTTCTGCTTAAAAATGCAGGGATGACCCTGCAATTGATGATGTCTGGATAGCAGCACGTTGCTCCAAAATGTGTCCATATCTTTGTGCATTATTGGTGCCCTCACAGATGTGCAAGTTACTCATGGCATTGGCACTGACACACCCCCATGTGAAAGACGCTGGGTTTTGGACCGGACGCTGATAACAGCTTGGATGGTCTTTTTCCTCTTTGTCCCGGAGAACAACGGCTGTTTTGTCCTACAACTACAGGAAAGGTTGACCCGTTGGACCACAAAACACAATTCCACTGTGCTACTGTTCATCTCAGATGAGACAGAGCCCTGAGAAGTCAGTGCCACATTTGGACAGTGTTGATGCGTCTTCTGCTTTGCATAGTAAAGCCTTAACTTTCAGTAAGTTAAGGCTTTACTATGACTGATGGTTTAACAAAACATTCCCAAGCCCATGTCAGGATATCCATTCCAGACTCATGATGGCTTGTTCATGTCAGGATATCCATTACAGACTCATGATGGCTTGTTCATGTCAGGATATCCATTACAGACCCATGATGGCTTGTTCATGTCAGGATATCCATTACAGACTCATGATGGCTTGTTCATGTCAGGATATCCATTACAGACTCATGATGGCTTGTTCATGTCAGGATATCCATTACAGACCCATGATGGCTTGTTCATGTCAGGATATCCATTACAGACTCATGATGGTTTTTCAGAAAGTGGCGTCAGAGCGTAAGGGAGATCACGCGCATTCAGAAGTGGTTTTTGGCCTTGCCCTTTATGCATGAGATTCCATGACACTATAATTATATTGTGTACTATAGAAGGTGAAACGCCCAAAATCGACCCATCCTTGCTCTTGAAGGACTAGGCCTTTTTTGGAGGCTCCTTATATACATACTATGATAATATGGTTGCATGAATCCATATCAAAATAAATGTTTACCTTCAAAAAACGATGCAGTTGATTAGGTAAAACAATCTTTATATTTTTTTGTTTAAAATAAGTCAAAGTACATTTACAATCTATCATTATAATCAGATATCTGTGTTATAGGGGCACAAAATGCACTTTAACTTTCGCTGGACTTTCATTGTTCACTTTTTACAACACTTCCAAATACAATTATTTTTGTCTGTAAAGACCTATTAAACCCAGCCAAGTAATAGGTGAATTGAACTCAATAATGGACAAGGAATAAATTATTTTGCATATATATCACTCAGATTCAGGTGAAGTAACCTCTTATATTGCAGACAACAGTACTGTATGTATCCATAGTTGTAATTTTCAGACCAGCATTTTAATTGAAATTCTGTATTGTCCTGGCACACTTGCTGAATTATTCAAGAGAATTTGACAACAGTAATGAATAATAATGCTGATTAGCCAACACAGATGATTACATGTACTCAGTGGCGGCGCTAGAGTATTTTGTTTTTGCTATACTATGGTGACCTAATCCACACAGTGGTGGGGCTTAAATCAATGGCTGCATTTCAATGTGAATACATACACAATAGAATAGAGCATAACACCTTTACCAGTACAGAAATACCACGCCAGACTGACTCCTTTTTTCACACGCAAAATGACATCAAGAGCAACAGACATTTAATTTAACCTTTATTTATCCAGGTAAGTTGACTAAGAACAATTTCTTATTTACAGCAACGACCTGGGAGCAATTAGGGTAAAGTGTCTTGCCCAAGGACACAACGACATTTGGCTCAGTCGGGAATCGAACTGGCAACCTTCTGACTACAAGTCTGACTCCCTACCCACTTGAAACCGATTCATTTTAGCTTCACGTCTATTTATCTCGTCAAATCTTTTTTACCTTCATCAACAATATTTTACAGAAAGAAAAGTAGGATATATAAAAATACAAAACGAACAAAAATTGAAACGATTTCTCAAGTCTCTAATTAGCAAACACAACAGTTTTTAAAATCCACACTGCACCCGCTGAAATGTTCGCTA
>JACXGM010026054.1:0-15037 GCA_016801145.1 Umbra pygmaea | reverse complement strand
ATTCCGTTTTGACCTCTGCCTGTTGGATTACTCTGCCTGTGGATATCACTCATGGTACCTTAGCCTATACAGCTCATCCGGTTTGACATTTCTTTATTTTTGGATTATTCTTGCTGGTTCCAATGGTCAGTCAATCTGGTCAATAAAATAACATTGTTCTAATTTTACATATTTGAGTGTTCATTGCAGTCATTACAGGAGAATCTAATTTCAAGTCAGACCTGTGAGTTTAGCCATACATATCAAGACCAAGAATTTGAAAATCATTCTGAAATGTAGTCCTCTGAAATGGCTCCTGTTTTCTTTGTTTTTATTTGCGAATGATGTGCATTTTGCCACTACTTTTCTTTTGTTGCTTTATATTTATATATATATACTTTTTTCAAAAAATTCTGTCTTGATCACAGAAGAAGAATAAATTTCTCTTGAGTTTGCATTGTGTATTTGCTTTGGTAATATTTGTAGCTTAAAATATTTGCGGGTTAAATGGAAAAAAAATAGTTTAGTCAACAAGGAAATCATTATATTACTAGTTAATATTTTGTACTAAGTTGAGCTAAAAACTGTTATTAAAGACAACAGTATTTTTGTAGTTGGGGCTGTAGTATTTTTGTAGTTGGGGCTGTAGTATTTTTGTAGTTGGGGCTGTAGTATTTTTGTAGTTGGGGCAGTAGTATTTTTGTAGTTGGGGCAACAGTATTTTTGTAGTTCAGGCAACAGTATTTTTGTAGCTGGGGCAATCACATCACTGTTAACTCAACCAAAAATCTTACGTTGGCAGAATGATGAATTTTAAGTTGTGCCCAATAGTATAACGAACAATTGTTCGTAAAGACGACAGCATTTTTGTAGTTTGGAAAACACATAAAACTTGGTTGGCAAAACACAAAAATGTTAATGCAGAAGGTTGACATGGAGTTTTGCGTTTTTGCAAGCTTTTATTTTTTACAGTGTGTCTTCATTAATTCATAGGTGTGTTTAGGGCGTAACATGCAATAAACCAATCAGTGTCATCTCCCTTTCCCTTTAAGAGCCAGACGTGTTCATACCTTGGCGCATTGCTATTATGATGGCTGATTTGCACTGTAATATTTTTAATCTTTTGCATGGTTGTGTTTTCTGCTGCGCTTCCCTGTGTGTGTAACCAGCATAGTGTGTGCCCACTGTGCATAAGCCTAGGTGCATTTGAAAAAATAATAAAATGTTTTTGCGTTAGGGTTAAAAAAGTATATTGTAAAAGACAACCACAGACCCGAAAACAGCTTTTTAAAGGCATTTTGTGTGGAACAAATCCATATATTAAGCTAATAATTTACATTGTTTGTAACTGAACAGCTGCAGAATTTGGAATTAGACCTTTTACAAGCACCAAAGCTATTGGAAAATGCTGGTAACACATTGACTGGATCACATCCCTGTGTATATAATGTATTATCGTGCTTTTCTGCTACTAAATGTAAAATCACTTTGTAGTCTAAATCCACTGCAGCTGCTACAGTGCCTTGCGAAAGTATTCGGCCCCCTTGAACATTTAGACCTTTTGCCACATTTCAGGCTTCAAACATAAAGATATAAAACAATAATTTTTTTGTGAAGAATCAACAAGTGGGACACAATCATGAAGTGGAACGAAATTTATTGGATATTTCAAACTTTTTTAACAAATTAAAAATGGACAAATTGGGCGTGCAAAATTATTCAGCCCCTTTACTTTCAGTTCAGCAAACTCTCTCCAGAAGTTCAGTGAGGATCTCTGAATGATCCAATGTTGACCTAAATGACTAATGATGATAAATAGAATCCACCTGTGTGTAATCAAGTCTTCGTATAAATGCACTTGCTCTGTGATAGTCTCAGAGGTACGTTGACAGCACAGAGAGCATCATGAAGAACAAGGAACACACCAAGCGTACTGTTGTGGACACTGCAAAAACTGATTTTAAAGAAAGTAGATAAAGCCTTATTTCTAGAAAATTAGTCTTATTTTAAGTTTAAAAAGAAAAAAAATCTTGTCAAGCATTTTTCACAAAAGACAAGTAGTCTTATTTTGAGAAAATATACCTAACTTTTTCTTAATAAGATTTACCAACTAATTTCAAGTTCAATTTAACTAGTAATAAGGTGTGGACATATTTTGCTAATTATCCAAGCAAAGGAACAAGCTTATCTTTCTAATTTTAAGATTGAGACCACTTGCACGATTTCTCAATGTAAGAATCTTATGAAAACAATTTTTTATTTTCATTATAAACATGACGAACATGAAAATACAGTTTAGCATGACCCTTCACTGATTTGGATAAAGGTATTACACAGTTCTGTGTTGCCGACTACCTTCTTAATAAATAAATAAAAAACTTTCTATAACATTTCTGTAACTTTTTGACAAATTTCCATGACTGATGCATTTATGAGACACAGCTGTTAAATTTTTGGTACTGACTACTGCAGACTGGGAAAACTACTCAAAAGCTGCAGATTGGGATAAACTCGGACGCAGTTGTCTAACCAGCACAATTTGTCCCTTTACGTCACTCAAATCCAAAGGATAGGGCGTTTTTTAAGGGAAAAACTCATTTACATGCTTTACCTTTTAAGTATATAGTGTTCAATCCACATTTGTTAAGCAAAAAAATACTCTAACTAAATATTAATGTAATACAATAATGTTATTCCAAGATATTGAATGTCCTTAAAACATAATGCACATTAAATCATATTTGAGCTGATTTTGGCCTCTCACTCCGGTACAGTAGGTGGTAGTATATGCACCTTTCAGGTGGTTGCGATCTGCCAGTAAAACTAAAGAAGAGGAAGATTTTTCATCAGTCTGAAGAACATTCGAGACTCAGCGAAGTTGCAATTTCTAACTTCAGTGGTAAGAAACACTTTATATTAAAGCGTTATTAAGTAAATGAACTATTTTATTTATGCTACATGTTTCAATTACATTTTTCCTTGGTTAAATTAGCGGTCTGTAAATTTAGCCGTTAACTAACTTACCTAGCTAGTTAGCTAGCCAGATAGGAACATTACTGCCTTCCATGAACACAATCTCAAACATTTGCTAGCAAGGGCAAACAGCTTTTTAGCTTTGTTTAACCTTTAGCTAGCTACAAGCACTTTTAACAAAAGTAAGTTACTTTTAAAAAGTACCTTATCCAACGCTGGCTACAAGTGAACCTAAAAGTTAAACCACTAAAAATATTTATTAAATCTGTGGTGTCCAGTCGTCCCAGTTCAAAACAGTTTCGGACAGGTGCTGAACTGTAAGACAGAAACATTAGATGCACACAATTATTTTATACTGTACCAAAATGGTTTAACACAAGGAAGATATTGATGGTCATTCAAAAATGTATAAACATTGAATGAAACAAAATATAGGAGCATCAATACAAAGTCTCAGCCAAAAGACTGTACATTAAAAAAAACGTAATGATAATTACATATCCATTTGTGTGTCCTCTATTTTAAATGTTTACATCTGCATTTCAGGGGGTGGAGACTGAGCATATTAAAATCCAAGGTTCATCAGCAGTTGGAAGATGTCACCGTGCCATGCAGGATGAGCCCAGCACTTCAAAAGTTTCTAAATTATCCATCCCAGGATGGGAGCGGCAACGACTAGGAAAAGAGAGCACCATCACCCTTGTACTCTTAAGGTTCAGTGTTATGGTGTGATGAAGCAAGCTATGAAGCCTCCAAGAACTTTAGAGGTAAGTTCACAAGTACACTAATATTTTAATTTAAAAATTCCAAACTTGATCATTTTAGACAGCATTAGAGAGTTTAACATGTACATTGTTGGGGGGATTCTTTCAAACCAGTGGTTTTCCCAGCTTTGCCATTGCTCATCCCATCTGGCACTGCACCACCAAAGAAGCTGGGCTCGAGCAATAAGGCCATGTTCTTAAGGTGAGTATTTTATGCAGTGACATTTAAAGCTTTCCACCCTATTAATATATTTGAATGACCATGGCTTCCATACACCAAAGGGTCTACAATAACTTCAACCCTTAAAACAGCAATTTAAAATCAAGCAAACAATTGTTCATTGTGACATTCATCACATATTTTTTAAGAAGCCAAAATGATTTTATACCCTTGATTCTCATGGGTATGAAAGGCATGATCATTACTACAATACTGAATGAAACATGTTTCTTGTTTTCAGCTGTTTCCTAATATTCTACATTGATTCTTTTTTTATCTTCCCCTTAGATCGTAATGCCTACCTCCACGGATGTGCACTTTCCAAAGATTTGTAGTATGAGGGGCCTCTGTCTCATGGCCTTCACTTGACCTACTGTATCCTAAGTCTATTGTCACACTTTTGTGTGTTGCAAACCAAGGTGCTGGGAGATGAGATGTGCGATGTAACCCATTTGTATAAGAAAGCCATGTCTGAATGGCAAGCGTTCATCGAGTAAGTAGATAAATCTCATATGGTGTTTGTTGAAACATGTACCTCACATTTAATTACTGAGCATCACTGAAATTAAGATGTCATTTGAAATGGAGAGATGGTATGTGCATTGTTACTGTTTAGACTAATTATACTGGAGGATGTGTTTTCTTTTGTTCTATATTTTTGGTGTATTGGCAGGAAGGAACAGTGTGCATTTCTTTAGTGGAAAATTAAACTTGTTTCAGCCTTTATTTTGATATTTTCTGATATGCTCTGGAATAATATCATGCTTTTGTATAAAGACCCTCAAAGTGAAAATGCTTCGTGCTTCTTATTTGAAATGTCCTGTCTGGAGCTGAATGTGGAGAAAACCAAGGAGATTATAGTAACCTTCTCCCCCAGGCAGAGGCAGCTGGCTGAGCCAGTCATTACCACAATCCAGGGAAAGCTAGTAGAGGTTGTAAAGGAGTATAAATACCTTGAGACTATTTTTTTATAATCAGTTGAAATTTTCACCCAACATGGAGGAGATTCTGAAAAAAAGTAATCAGTGTCAGTATCTGCTTAGGAAACTAAAATCATTTTATGTAAGCAAGGACATCCAAACCACATTCTACTACTCATTTATTGAAAGTATAATAACCTTCTCCTTCACTTGCTGGTTTCACTCCATTAGTCTTCAAAACAGGAAATGCTTGCATCAAATTGTTAAAGTCTGTTCCAGAATTATTGGACACCCCGTGAGGGATCTGTCCACCCTATGCGAACAGCAGACCCTAAAGACTGCCTGTAGGATCCTTCGTGACCCATCACATATAATGTTCTCTACATTTGAGTGGCTCCCATCAGGGCGCAGACTTCGCTGTCAAGGCTGTAAGACCCAGAGTAGGAAGGTGGCATTTGTCCCCAGGGCTGTTCAGCTCCTAAACTCCCAGCCCTCATCCTATATCATACATCTCCGTACTGCACTACAATAACACTCCAGAGATTGATGCATGATGCACTCATCCCATACCCCTTTCCCCTTTTTCTTTTTCATTTCTTCCTTTTATTAATTACTATTAATTTGTTTGTCTTGTTGTTGTTAGGAGTGTTCTGCTCTTGTCATTTAATTGCCCCTCAGGGATGAATAAAGTGATTTGATTGATTGATTGATTGATTTTAAGACAAAGTAACTTATATTGCTTGGTCCTTTTTTAAGAAATTTCATCTCATTTTAAATTTTTTGTGCAAATTTAGGAATTTTATTATAAGAAAAAATACTATCAAAATAAGAACAACTGACAAAAAAAATTAAGGATTTATATCTAAAATAACAATTTTTCAAGGGTATGTATCTAGCTAAACTTTTATTTTTCAAGAAATTTCATCTTATTTTAAGATTTTTGTGCTAATTTTGGTATTTATTTTAAGAAAAAAACTCTCAAAATCAGAACAATTGACTAAAAAAAGCTAATTTTAGGATTTATATCTAAAATAACAATTTTTCAAGTGCTTGTATCTAGCTAAACTTGCTTAGTTTTAAGCATTTTATCTAGTGTTAAGATAAATCTGTGCATCTCAGTGTCAAGGCATTTTTGCTAATTTCAAGAATTCTTGGCAAGGAAAAAATGCTTACCCCATTGGCAGACTTATTTGCTTGATACAGGACAATTTGGCCAGATTTAAGATTATTTAGCTTGTTTCAAGAAGGGTATTTTTTGCAGTGGAGAAGTTTAAAGCCGGATTTCGATACAGAAAGATTTCCCAAGCTTTAAACATCCCAAGGAGCACTGTGCAAGCGATAATATTGAAATGGAAGGAGTATCAGACCACTGCAAATCCCGGTCGTCTCTCTAAACTTTCAGCTCATACAAGGAGAAGACTGATCAGCGATGCAGCCAAGAGGCCCATGATCACTCTGGATGAACTGCAGAGATCTACAGCTTAGGTGGGCGAGTCTGTCCATAGGACAACAATCAGTCGTGTACTGCACAAATCTGGCCTTTATGGAAGAGTGGCAAGAAGAAAGCCATTTCTGAAAGATATCCATAAAAAGTGTTGTTTAAAGTTTGCCACAAGCCACCTGGGAGACACACCAAACATGTGGAAGAAGGTGCTCTGGTCAGATGAAACCAAAATCGAACTTTTTGGCAACAATGCAAAACGGTATGTTTGGCGTAAAAGCAACAAAGCTCATCACCCTGAACACACCATCCCCACTGTCAAACATGGTGGTGGTAGCATCTGTGGAAAGAACTGAAAACTGCTGTTCACAAATGCTCTCCATTCAACCTCACTGAGCTTGAGCTGTTTTTCAAGGAGGAATGGGCAAAGATTTCAGTCTCTCGATGTGCAAAACTGATAAAGACATACCCCAAGCGACTTACAGCTGTAATCGCAGCAAAAGGTGGCGCTACAAAGTATTACAGTTTTTTCCAATTGCTAACACACAAAATGCATAATTTGGCTCATTGTGTCAAAACTCAACACACAAGAATGCTTTACACAACACTTGAAGATTAAAATTGAACTGCCATGTCAAAACTGCCATTCTGCAATCAAAACTGCCATTCTGCAATCAAAACTTAACACTCTGACTTCAAAAGGCCCTCTTTAGATCGATAGTTAACACACATGCACATGAACAATGAACAGTCAAACAGACACAACACACTGTCAACTTTACTCAAGACACTTCTGTCATTTGTAGTTTTTAAACCGTTTGTATTCCCTTAACCAAGCCTCAGTGAATCATTGTACAGGTAGTAAAACAACTCCCATTACAAGTCAGGGATCACTCCGTCGATTGGGGTCGGGCCACATCACCTTGTCCACATCACAGGCGATGTTCTCCCTTGCCAGGCAACGGGAAAATATTGCAGGGGGTGGCGTATCCACCCGTGGATCGAGCCCACTTCGATGTCTCCGCTTGCCTCCTCCATTGCTCGCAGGAGTGGCACGCATGCATGTGTAAGCGGTCATAGACCTTCCACCGCCATGCCGAAAATAATTCCCTATCAGGTTGAGGACCGGGAAATAAGGGGGCAGTGGAAACTGACATTATCCCACGAACATGGGCTGCCCTGGTTGGTCCTATGTGACCGCGGCATGTAGTGCATGCAGAAATGTCAGTATGTGTGCAGTGTTGTAGGGACCCAGGGTGGCATGGTGATGGAGGACCCCCTGACCACTAAGGGCTGCACACATGGTGATGTTGCCCCCGCACTGCCCGGCGGCATTCTCGATGGCCCTTTGGCCGATGATGTTTCAGTCCCGATGTCTGGTTTTTACCAGAGTCTCTTCCTCTATCTCCACTCCCTCTTCCCTCCCCGTCTCTTCTTCGTTCTTCTCTGTCCTTCAGCCTCCATATTTACCATTGTCTCACGACAGGTGCTCATACCTGAATTATATAGTGACCGATTGGTGTTCAGTTACGGGTTAAGTGTTTTACAATGTGTGTGGGAGTGTTGCTAATGTCATGTGTGTTTTAAGTATTGAATATACGTGCTGACTGCAGAGTGTTTCATCATTGGCCAAAGTGTGTAACACATGCACGATGTGTGTAGTGTTTTGCACCGTGTGTTACAGAATTGTTTACGGTGCCATGCCAACATTGTGTTTATTCATTTGGTGCCTGAGTGTACCAAATGCATGCAAACGTTACGGTTTCGACGCTTTGGTCTGAGCATTCACTTTTTGTGTTTTAGCAATCGGAAAAAACTGTAACTTAACTTGCACGCCCAATTTTTCTGTTTTTTATTTGTTAAAAAAGTTTGAAATATCCAATAAATTTAGTTCCAGTTCATGATTGTGTCCCACTTGTTGTTGATTCTTCACAAAAAATTACAGTTTCATATCTTTATGTTTGAAGCCTGAAATGTGGCAAAAGGTCGAAATGTTCAAGGGGGCCGAATACTTTCGCAAGGCACTGTAATTCCGTACATTCCCTAGCAGTGTCATTTGTGTATATTAATGTTGTGTTAGTATCATACAAGTGACAATTAAACAAATTCTGAGTTCTGAATCTGATTGATTCTCATTAGTTGCTTCAGCACCACATTACATTCACAGCTAACTTCAGCAGTGACACAAAATGGTAACCTTAGGGAAAGTGGTGCAATCTAAAATGAGATATTATTAATGTTGCATGAATGGGAGCATCGCATCAAGTTCTGCGGGAAGCAGAATATTCCTACATTACGACACTGGACACAATTAGGCACTGGACTGGTGCCTTGCCATGGGTTAACATGCAAGAAGGTCTTGCTGACATTGTCCACAAAGAATGTGGTAAGTCGAAATTAGCAGCTGGGGCAGCTGTTTTTTTGTTTTTGTTTTTTTTAATGTGTATAGGCTATAAAAATAGAAAAATAACACCTAGTCTGAGATTGGGGTGTGTCTGACCTACTGAGTTGTGTCTAAGTTTAGAGGTTGCATGCTACAGTATATATGGCAATATGTGGGTAACCATAGGTAATAGACATTTTGCCGCATTACATAGACAGACTAACTGTTGAATTGACATTCTACCTGAACATTTCCAAGAAATGGGGAACATTTTGTTCAGGTGTAACATGCTAGGTTATTGAGGTTAGGTTTATGGTAAGGTGAGGTTCAGGTTAGGGTTAGTTTAAGGTAAACTTACTATTTTCATGTTTCATTAACATCCAAGGCTTTATGTTTCCATGGCTCCGGAAACATACATGTGTACAATTGTTTTGTTTTGTACATTTTTTTACGTACTTCTATGAGAACAGCCTGGTTTAATATACATTTTTATATGCAATGAAATGCACAGTTATAATTGGATGCTGCTATTAATCCACCATTTTGTATTTGGATATGTTATAACAGTCTCTATAAGGACATCGTTCTCAGTAAATGTTTCAATAGAACTGATGTTGATGTGGCCCCCAGAGGCATCAATAAAAATAGGGTCATTTAGCAGTTTGAAACAGAGTAAAACAATGGTCTGGTATGTTTACTCAACATGTCAGACAGGAGATGTATTGGGGAAATTTGGGTAGCACCTTCCTCTATTCCTTTTGGTTAACCACAATGAAAATGCCTTGTGGGTAATTGTGTGTAACTAGAGTGTTTACTTCGTACTCAATGTCAGACAGAAAGACTACGAAACATTCAGAAGAGATGTCTAGATTACATAAGTAATCTCCCTTGCTCTTTCTGGAGCATTTTGGTCTGGCAATGCTAACAATGGAGAACCCAGGAGTGACTCGGGATGAAAGAGAACAGCCAGAGAATATCACAGCCTTTAATGTCCTCCTGAAAAGAGACTCTCGCCCCTTATGTTGTTAAACAAACATGTCCAAATGTATTGGATCTTTATAAGAAGAAGGATGCCAGGTAATGGAGCATGATTAGTCCTTCTCCAGGTTGTGACCATTATGCTTCTCCTTCATCTCTTCTGTCATTTGAGCCTGTGCTATCCCAGCGATGGACAAGTTGTGTTCCAAGTAAAAATGGGTCCTCTATGGGGGTCCTCTCTGCTATCCTGAATGTCTTGATGACTGTATTGTACGAGATCTGAACAAATAAGGTGATACACAATACTAATTAACTAGTAACAAAATAAATATCTCCAGACTCCAGAGTTGGCTTGAAGCCAGAGGCAGGCTATCCGTGTTAGTAGGTGCCTTCTTGTACTTTTGTACTTTCTTCTTGTTCGTTTGTGTTATCTAACATTAAGCTGTCGCTGGAACGTTGGTGCTGAGGCTCAGCTCCTTCAACTCGCTGCTAGCAGTAGCAGGCTGCATCCGTTTCCTCTACAATCCCTGTGCTCCCTTGAGCTGACTGCATCCCTCCTGGTGTGTCTTTGTCTGTGTGTGTGTCATGTTGTGTCTTTCTTTAGCTCTGTATTGGCAGGCAGAGAAATCTGGCCTTGTGGCCCTGACAACAGTGGTAGAGTTCCCCAACTGTTTTTGCCTTTACAATAGGCTGTTGTGCAGTACCTGGTCTAAAGTGTCTTGCAGTGAGGTCAGTGACTGTTTAGACTCTGGCTATTATCAAAGTCAGATTAACTCCGAAATGAACATTGAAGCCCACAATCACAATCAAAATTATCTCCAACAACCCAGAGATATATTTTAACCAGCCCTCCATCCACACTTGGTCCAAAAAAAACATTTTCATGACTCTTAACTTGACTGCCCTGTGGACGTATGTGCAGGACCTGTAGGTTGAGTCATCCCGTAGATCAGTATATGAATGGTTGGAGATTGATTCTTCTCACACTCTCAAAATTAGTTGATACATACAAGTTGAGGTTACATATTCTGGACCGAAAAAGAAACGGCTGAGTTCACATGTTCTGTTGTACTCATCAAAATAATTAAAGTACTCATCAAAATAATTTACTCACAGTCCGGAGGATGTGCGTAGATTTTAATGTTTAAAGCCGAGTATGCAGAAAAAAAACTGTCAACAAACAAATAACTTTCATTGATGTTACAACAGAATACTGATTTCCCATTGGTCCAAATAGATAGCATTAGTTTAAAATCCCACCAATTAGTTAACCAGCCTTAACCAGGCACCAGCATGTCTGTGATTTCCTACAAGTTGCCCTCCTCTTCCATTGGGCCAAAAGTAACATTCACACTTTCCTGCTTGCATCACAGGCAAATATCTAGTCATTGTCACATTTGGCTACACTGGCTTTAGATTTACATGCAGAGACATCCTATATGCTGAGTTAATTAACACAGTTGGTCGCATCCTACAATGGAGCAAATCTACATTTACAGTGAAACAATTCTTCATAGTTTTATAAGTCATTGTCACAAATTCAGAATAACTTAGTCTTTGCTGTATAATTTTCCCATGGTCAATAGCTGCTGTTAGGGAATACCAAACAATATTGAATAACATTTACAGAACCATAATAAAGTTCTTCTGGACAATTTAATGCATTTAGTAAATGATTATCCTGACTAATTTTGATCAGTGAAAACAGAGATTCTTTATTAATTGTAAAGGAACATCGATGCAATGTGTGGGATCCTTTTTCTTATATCATTGCTTACATTATTTTATTGCATATTTTCTCAAAGCTACTTATGCACCAGCTATATAACTTACTACACATTATATTGATTATCAGACTGGTAATTACTATGACAAGAAAATACTTCTATATTCAGTCCTACTCATCAATCTTAACAATTTCATAATCATGCATAAATTGTCAGCACATTTACATTCTGTTGACACATCACTGTACCACCCTTGGGCTTCTGGCTGTAACAGGTGCAAGTTGTCATCTTAAGGAATTTCTAAGAGATGAAAGCAGTAATCTCTTACAATCATAAATCATCAACAGTTAGTCGTATGTCTTTCTACTATGCCATAATGAAATGGATGCAGCAATCTCATAGAATCTTAAATTCTAACGATGTGGATAATTGAGTAAAATATATTCTTTCTATTTTTTCTATTTACTTAGTAGTCTATCTGTGTTTATTTAACCTGGTGGGCCGATTGAGAAACTATTCTAATTTGCAATGGCAACCTGAAAGATGTCATGAGATTGCATGAGAGTACAACATGTATTTCATATGAAAGCCCCATAAATCCGTAGACTCCAAAGCATTCTCATGGTGAGAACATTGTGTTTCATTTTGCACATTTCTTATTATTACAGCATTGCTGGAGCCGTGACACAAGATTCTCACTGTAGATGTATTACGGTAACATCTGTGTTTATGCACCAGAATATGTGAGCAGAGTAGAGCATTTTGAAATCCCCCTCCTTGCTCACTGAGGGGTTGTTGCGCTCCGCTCCACCACTACACACCTTTTCCAACGGCTCCACTCAAAACTGCTCATCGCTCACAGGAAAAAGGAGGATGCTCCAAATTGGCTCCAAACATTTTTCGTGTTAAGTCATAATATAAAAAACATCCATTGTGTAACCATGTATGTTTATCATTGAAATATTGAAACTAAATATTGCAATTTTAACAGTGCAAGCTTATTTTACAAATGTATATATTTTCTATATAGTTGTAGTTTGGGGGGAGAAATATGATTAATATGCACTTATGAAGTTAATACATTAATCACTAATGTATTTCCTTTTCCCCCTGGTTTAGCTCTGGTTCAACCGGAGCCTAGCGGGCGTGAACTTGGAAACCGCTAGGTAGCTAGCCTAGATGCTCCAAGCCTCACTAAATGTGTAATATGTAAGGCTATCTGTCCTCACGGATGTGCCTGCTACAGAACGGCAGGACCGATGGTGCATTAACTCACCTCTACGTAGTGGAAATTCCTCCGGAGGCTGAACCAAATTAGTAGAGGTGCGGCAGAAAGGAATGCCTGCCAATGGGCTGAACTTGCTACCGGGCCGAATTGCCCAAAAGAATCCCGGGTTGAGCCGTCTGCGGGCCCCGTTGCAGAATAGTTGCGTCTCAGGGAAATACACGAAAGGCACCGGAGTAGCTTGCTAGCAAAGTACGTGTGTGTGCCATAAATGAACAGGAAACTAGTGTATGTAGTTAACAGGATAGCAATCAGCACCCAAAATCTCCACCGGAGATATACTGGGAATAACTGAGGAAGTCTCAGACGGAACTCACTATAGAATCAAATAACATTTAATTTCAGTTAAAAAGCATAAGAAATACAACACTTCAACCGGACAATGAAATACATGTTACATACCCAAAATAGTTTACGTTCTGAAATCCTTCGGCCTACAAAAAACTACAATGATCCTATGGATCTAAACACACAGCTAGGGCAAAAGCTTGCCTGGAAAATCGTTTGCGATTTGAACTCAACTAACTTGACTAACAACAAAGCAATTTATTCTTCCCGCTCAGGTGAACCTCCCACTCCCCCCCATTGCATAGTAAATGGTGATCACTTCACTTGGCCAGGGTTTGAAACAGGCTTGACATGATTCGATTTTGCACAGTCTTGCTGTCAATAGCGTTAGTCAAAACAATAGAATGAATTTATAACATTTAAATATCTTCCAGAGGGGGAAGCTAGCATTTGTCTTCTTCTAGTAACCCTGTGGAGAAACCTATAACCTGTGTAATGGCATGTGTCTCTCCTCGTAATCCTGTGGAGAAATCATAAGACCAGTGCATCCTTCTACATGTAATAAAACCAAACAACCTCTATGGGATAATCAAAACGAAAATCACATAGGTACAGACTCAGTTGTGTGACATAAATTGATCTGTTGACTTCACCCTTGGGCTTGTCCGTCATTCTCCAGTGGGGGGGTTTGCCCCCCTTCCATGAATCTTAATTCACCCCAGGAAATCCTTTGTTAGATGAGGAGTGATGGGAAGCCAGCTGTTGAATGAGTCATTATTTGGTCCTGTAAACATTAATTTCCCACTACATAGTGAAGATAAATTTCAAAGTTAACAAAAAAAGTCCTTATGGGCATATAACAAAAAATACTATTATAATGTAATACAATGAAAATTGCTCATTTTATAACTCACTTTAACAAGTAACTATACCCACCTCATTACTCTGTTCGCATGCACACGCAATACACTATCATGCTTGTGAGATACAGTGGGGAGAACATGTATTTGATACACTGCTGATTTTGCAGGTCTTCCTACTTAAAAGCACATAGAGGTCTGTAATTTTCATCATTGTTACACTTTAACTGTGAGTGATGGAATCCAAGACAAAAGTCCACATTGTATGATTTTTAAATAATGAATTTGCATTTTATTGCATGACATAAGTATTTGATACATCAAAAAAACAGAACTCAATATTTGGTACAGAAACCTTTGTTTGCAATTTCAGAGATGATATGTTTCCTGTAGTTCTTGACCAGGTTTGCACACACTGCAGCAAGGATTTTGGCCCACTCCTCCATACAGACCTTCTCCAGATCCTTCAGACTTTGGGGCTGTCGCTGGGCAATATGGACTTTTAGCTTCCTCCAAAAATGTTTTATTGGGTTCAGGTCTGCAGACTGGCTAGGCCACTCTTACGGAGCCACTCCTTAGTTGCCCTGGCTGTGTGTTTCGGGTCATTGTCATGCTGGAAGACCCAGTTACGACCCATCTTCAATGTTCTTACTGAGGGAAGAAGGTTGTTGGCCAAGATCTCGCGAAAATGACCCTATCCATCCTCCCCTCAATACGGTGCAGTCGTCCTGTCCCCTTTGCAGAAAAGCATACCCAAAGAATGATGCTTCACGGTTGGGATGGTGTACTTGGGGTTGTACTCATCCTTCTTCTTCCTCCAAACACGACAAGTGGAGTTTAGACCATAAAGCTCTATTTTTGTTTCCTCAGACCTCATGACCTTCTCCCATTCCTCCTTTGGATCATCCAGATGGTCACTGTCAAACTTCAGACAAGCCTGGACATGCGCTGGCTTGAGCAGGGGGACCTTGCATGCGCTGCAGGATTTAAATCCATGATGGCGTAATGTGTTACTAATGGTTTTCATTGAGACTGTGGTCCCAGCTCTCTTCAGGTCATTGACCAGGTCCTGCCGTGTAGTTCTGGGCTGATCTCTTACCTTCCTCATGATCATTGATGACCCCTGAGGTGAGATCTAGCTTGGAGCTTTAGATCGAGGGAGATTGACCATCATCTTGAACTTCTTCCATTTTCTAATAATTGTGCCAACAGTTGTTGC
>JACXGM010026053.1:0-14910 GCA_016801145.1 Umbra pygmaea | reverse complement strand
ACTAAGGGGTACCTTATGTGTGCCAAGAAAACATCCCCCAAACCATTACACCACCACCAGCCTGGACAGTGGTAACAAGGAATGATGGATCCATGTTCTCAATCTGTTTACGCCAAATTCTGACTCTACCATCTGAATGTCTCGACAGAAATTGAGACTCATCAGACCAGGCAACATTTTTCCAGTCTTCAACTGTCCAATTTTGGTGTGCTCTTGCAAATTGTAGCCTATTTTTCCTATTTGTAGTGAAGATGAGTGGTACCCGGTGGGGTCTTCTGCTGTTGTAGCCCATCCGCCTCAAGGTTCTGTGTGTTGTGGCTTCACAAATGCTTTGCTGCATACCTCGGTTGTAACGAGTGGTTATATTTTGGCCTCTGAAAGGGGTATATTTTGTCCTACAGTGAAATGGTTTATGGTTTTGATTCAGGCTACAAGATGAATAAGTCAAATCCAACCTTTTGAGACAATGATTTTCATGCATGATGTCATATAGAGCCAGAAAATACAAAAATATATATTTAGTTTTTAGTTTATTATTGTAAAATGTAAACCATGAAGAATACTGTAACTCTCTGATATCCGTATTGGCATATCCCCAGTTCTTGAGAACAAGTGTGACAATGTTAAGGGAACATAAAAATTGGTCAATAAAACACTCTTACCTCATTGCAGAAATGTTATTTTGTCATTTTCACTTAAAACTTCTTGTCTGTAAGGTTCTTCAAAGAAAAAAATAGAGACGGTGAGATGTACCCAACATTGAGACTCGGTATCTCCGGCTGTGATGAATCTACCCATCTTTCAGACAGTATTAGTCATTTCTCACATGTTCGGGAGATATGACACTTTGACACTCTCAAGCTTCAATCAACCTTCAAGTTTGCCTATGCCTAGACACACCCCTGTCTCTAGAACACTTTTTTTCTTTACCACTGTGAATGATGAGACCAGTCCAGCCTCAGAAATGTGGACCCCACAGCTCTGTTTGCAGCAAAATACAATAAATAACAGGTTCAATAACTAAGAAAAAAGTGCAGTAGGAGAACTGGAGTAAGTGCAGGATAGTTTTAATGAGACAGTATGGGTATATAGTCGTGGTCAAATGTTTTGAGAATGTCACAAATATTAATTTTCACAAAGTCTGCTGCCTCAGCGTTGATGATGGCAGTTTTCATATACTCCAGAATGTCATGAAGAGTGATCAGAATAATTGCAATGAATTGCCACGAAAAAGAACTTGATCCCAAAAATAATTTTCACTGCATTTCAGCCCTGCCATAAAAGGACCAGCTGCCATCATGTCAGTGATTGACTCATTAACACAGGTGAGAGTGCTGATGGGGACAAGGCTGGAGATCACTCTGTCATGCTGATTGAGTTAGAATAACAGAACAGAAGCTTTAAAAGAAGGGTGGTGCTTGAAATATTTGTTTTCTCTATCAACCATGGTTATCTGCAAGGAAACATGTGCCATCATCATTCCTTTGCAGAAAAAGTGCTTCACAGGCAAGGATATTGCTGCTAGTATGATTGCACCTAAATCAACCATTTATCGGATCATCAAGAACATCAAAGCGAAAGGATCAATTGTTGTGAAGAAGGTGCCAGGGTGCCCAAGAAAGTCCATCAAGTGCCAGGACTGTCTTCTAAAGTTGATTTGGCTGCAGGATCAGGGCAGCACCAGTACAGAGCTTGCTCAGGAATGGCAACAGGCAGGTGTGAGTGCATCTGCACCCACAGTGAGGCAAAGACCTTTGGAGGAAGAGCTGATGTCAAGAAGGGCTGCAAAGAAGCCACTACTCTCCCAGAAGAACATCAGGGACAGACTGATATTCTGCAAAAGGTACAGGGATTGGGTAAAGTAATTTTCTCTGATGAATCCCCTTTCCGATTCTTTGGGCCATCCGGAAAAACACCTTGTCTGGAGAAGACAAGGTGAGCACTTCCATCAGTCCTGTGTCATGCCAACAGTAAAGGATCCTGAGAACATTCATGTGTGGGGGTGCTTCTCAGCCAAGGGAGTGGGCTCAATCACAATTTTGCCAAAGAACACAGCCATGAATAAAGAATGGTACCAACACATCCTCTGAAAGCAACTTCTCCCAACCATTGATGAACAGTTTGGTGATGAATAATGCCTTTTCCAGTATGAAGGACTACCTTGCCATATGGCAAAAGTGATAGCTAAGTGGCTCGGGAACAAAACATAAACATTTTGGGTCCATGGCCAGGAATCTCCTTTCGACCTTAATCCCATTGAGAATTTGTGGTAGATACTCAAGAGGCAGGTGGACAAACAAAACCCCACAAATTCTGACAAACTCCAAGCATTGATCACACAAGAATGGGCTGCCATCAGTCAGGATGTAGCCCAGAAGTTAATTGATAGCAATGCAGGGCAGGTTACAGAGGTCTTAAATAAGTAGGGTCAACACTGCAAATATTGACTATTTACATAAACTTCATGTAATTGTCAATAAAAACCTTTGACATGTACAGACTGCTTGTAATTATATACAAACAATTTAATGCAACACTTTTGTATTTGCCCCCATTTATCATGAGCTGAACTCAAAGATCTAAGACTTTTTCTATGTACACAAAAGGCCTATTTCTCTCAAATATTGTTCACAAATCTGTCTAAATTTGTGTTAGTGAGCACTTCTCCTTTGCTGAGATAATCCATCCACCTCACAGGTGTGGCATATCAAGATATGAAAATATATTGTACATGGATATTACTTATTACAGTTATATAACAAGGTAGTTGGAATTACATTGCCATTCAGCAACAATAGGTGACATGCGAGGAATAATATTAAGGAATAATAATTTAATAGCGGCTATATCTGGAATGGACAGCAGCTACTTTTCTATACATTGAGTCGGATCCGATTTATGTTTGTCTAGTTGTCAATCACCCTTTTTACCTATGTATTTGTTTCTAATTATTTACTTATAATATTATTTCCTCGAACAGTGCTGTAAAGGAACAAACAGAATAGTTTAATTAAAAATACAGAGTGTGACATTTGAGAAAAAACGCCTCAAAGTGATGGTTGGTCGATTGTAAGAGAGATCAGTCGAGCCTTGGTCGACCAAATAAAGTCGAGGACAGGCCTATAAAAATCACATAATTTCATAGCCCCAGTTTTACCCTCAACTTATCCACGAGTCATAGCATATTTCATAATTGTTGGTCAAAAACTGTCCTCGACTTATACACAATATCGACTGATATTATATACACAAGCATATATGGTACCTTCATCCAGAATCCAGACCATAGATTGTATAATTACTGGATATAACCATGTGTGACGTCACCTATTGGTTTGTTAAGATCTGATTTGGGTCATCGAATTTGCCGTTACGGGTGCAGACATCTTGGTTGCGATTTTAGACGAGAGGGAGGAGTAATCTAGCTAGCTAACTGATATTAATTGGGATGCTAATGATAAACAGTATTAAAACAAAATGTAAAACAAAAGGTAATGTTACTTACACGAAAAAGTGACCTGCCAACTCCTTTATGTGTCTTGTCGTACAACCGAACACCATAGCCACGCCCTAAATGCCCCTTTGCTTTATCGCAGATTTAAAAATCAACGAAACCATAATTTAAAAAATTAACATCATGATAAATTGCAGAAGGCTTAAATCTAGCGATTGAGATCATAAAGTCATTATGAAAATTATTTTTATTATATTATTATAATATTATTTTAGTATATTATGTCTCTCATTCTCATAGACTATTACAGAAACCTAGCTCTTTTGCAACCAGGCATATTGCCCCCAGCTGGAATTCAGATAGAATGCAGATTTGAGGCACTTCCTCATTGCGTCAATTTGCCAAACTGGATGCTCACCCTGTGATCCAGACACTCATTACAGGCTATAGGAAGCATCTAAAGGCTGTTATTTCTGCTAAAGGAGGCTCAACTAAATATTGATGTGATATTTCTGTTGGGGTGCCCAAATTTATGTATGTATCTAATTTTGTTTTGATGCATATTGCACATTTTCTGTTCATCCAATAAACCTAATTTCATTACTGAAATATTACTGTGTCCTTCAGTTATTTGATAGATCAAAATGAAATTGCTGATCCAAACACCCAATTATTTATAAATTGGAAATTGTCAGGGGTGCCTAAACTTTTGCATATGACAGTATATATAAATACTGTATAGAAAAACTGAAACACTAAGTAATTACACTTTAAAAATAATTATTTGACTCAGTGGGGACGTCCTTGTCTTTTAACCTTTGGGAATTATAGAGATGGTGACATGGGAGTAGTTAGTATAAAGTTATTATTGAGTGTTGTTTCGTCCTTTTTTCCAAACAAGTATGATTGAACTTGTTCTTTATGCATTATTTGTGTCCTGAGTCTTTTTCCTGTTCTTCTACCTTCACGTCCCTCTGTCTGTGTCCCCTCCCTCCCTTCTTCCCACACCTCCCGCAGTGGCTCCTCAGCACAGGAGAGGTTACAGATTACACTGTGTGATAAGCTTCCTATTTTTTGAAACTCCATGGGATCTGTGGGATTATCTGTGTGCTTATCCCGGAAGCCTGCTTTAGTCTCATTGGATTTATGGCGTAAAATTTGGAATCCTGGCAGCTCTAATTAGAATGTAAAACCAGGATGGGCTACAGGGTTGGACTCACTTTTAACACCCTGTATCCACACACAGACATAAGCTGGAGCAGATGGAACATACAACGTAACAAAATCTCACACAAATGCATTAACATATACAATCATTTGTACCGGTAACCTTGGTGGATCACGTCTTCTCATAAGAGTCCTTTGTTCAGTAACACACAGTCACCTGCAGCCATATGCACACTATACCTCTATGTTACACAAACGTGGTCCAAATGTACTCATTCTGTGAACTCTAAGCCTTTTCTTTTTTTATCCAATGGCACATTGGTGAGTGAGGGTTTTTATTTATTTGAAATTGTAAAAGATATAGCATATAAAACAACAACATGTTCAGTATTATATTTACAAATCATCTGCTTCATACACATTAGGCCTAATTATCAGATATCATATACTTGTATAACAAATCTGGTGGAAAGGTTTTCAAACAACACATGTGCAATATCATACTTTGGTGCTTTGGTACTCTTAACTGTTCCAGTGAGCAATGTCACAATCATCCTCAACACCGCTCTCTTTAGCCACCTGTAGTCCAAAGAGGAGGCCAACATCTAGTCATTGTATTGCTAATAAACTGGAGCGTGGAGGGCCACATGTCTTCTCGCCGGCAGGCTGGCCCAGCTCCAGTAGATCCTGGCTGAGAGGCATGACAGCGGGTGGGCCGGGGAGAGAAGGTGGGCCGGAGGGAACCACAAATAAGGGGCCCCTCTGGGTCTGTAGAGGGGCAGATAAGGGGTGTCCAGGGAGGAAGGAAGCTGTTCAGGTACCCTGCGTATCTTGCGGCGAGCCCGGCGACTATGATAGTCCCCTTTGGAAAAGTCCTGGATGTTAGAAGGGTGGATGACCCAGAAATGCCCTTTACCATTGTCACTCCGACCAGCCTTCATGAAGCACTCGTTTAGGGACAGGTTGTGTCTGACACTGTTCCTCCACTTTTTGTCCTGTAGGATGACAATATATAATTATATGACATTGAGTGATTTATGGGCTACTGGGACAAAAACTTTCAGCAAGTCACCTGTGTTCCTGAAGTGCTTGAAATAAATGTTGCATCACTGTTGAATCCATAGTACAAAATACACATGTAAAATTCAATGTGTGTCAATTAACCATATTTATATTTGATTGATGCCAGGATTGTGTACATTTTTGCATGGAAAGGCAGCTCTTTTTTGTGTTCGAGATTATACATTTATTACAATCCCCTTTGGGATTTAGAAATGTAAACCTTTTGGTTAGAGTCCCATTGTTTTAACCTTTTGGCTGTCATCTGTCCCTGAAAGCCCTAATTAGTCAGGTTGATGTGTGTTCTAAGGTGTTTGTGTTGGCTGCCACTGGAAAACATTATTTTCACCATGACAAACTACTAATTCCATGAGGTAAACCTGTTGTACCTTTTAAAGACCTTGTTTAAGTTCTTAGCCAGTTGTAGCGATCAACAGGATTGCCGTTGTAGATTAAGAAGTTTGACCTTCGCTGCAACAACAGGACCAACCACCAAGCAATTACACTCATTACTGTCTAGCACATTTGTTTCAACAGTTAATGATACGTAACTACTGTAAATACTAAAGAGAGAAAATAACACGTTTTGCTCATTTAGATTCTGCTAGTGAGGAGTTCGTGCATAAAGTCTTAAAATAATAAATAATAGTTGTAGAAACTTTCCATGCCGCTTATTGCTTAATGAAAGAAGTTTGGTCATGATTGTCCTGTCTATTGTATCCAGTTAAATAGCTGGGAATTACAGTAATTGTGTATTTCCAATGCAGAGAGTTGGCAATGTCAATTCCATTTAAACTCAGTACACGATTAAAGTGAATTGAAATTGCATGTAATTAAGAAAATCTTTTTCACATTAAATTGTCCTTTATTTGATGCTTGACCTGAAATGTGTCTCCTGAATTATAAATCTCCTAATTTAGACCAATATTCAACTTTTAGTCAACTGACCGTGAACACGTCATGGACATACCTTGCTCTTGAAGTAAGGGTAGTTATCCATGATCCACTGGTAGATATCACAGAGCAACAGCTTTTTCTCCTCTGAAGCTAAGATTGCCATGGAGATAAGGGCGATGTAGGACTGGGTGGGTTTTTCATTTGGGCTCACCTCTGGATCCTCATCTCCTTTGTGCTCGTCTTCATTCTCCTCCTCGTAGTCTTCTTCTTGATCCATCTCATGGCTCCCCAGTCCCATACTTTCACTCTCTGCTAGAAAGTCAGGGCTCTTCTTCTCCAGTGGGCAGTGAGGGCTCGGCTCCTCCAGTGGGCAGTGAGGGCTCTGCTCCTCCAGTGGGCAGTGAGGGCTCTTCTTCTCCAGTGGGCAGTGAGGGCTCTGCTCCTCCAGTGGGCAGTGAGGGCTCTGCTCCACAGACTGCCCACCGGGCTCCTCTTGCATGACCTTACTGCCCTTGTTGAACAGCAGGTAGTCTATAGTGAAGCGTAGTCCCAGATGCTCCCGACCAATGCAGCTGCTTTTGTTCTCCATGATACTCAAACGTTTAGATTCTTAGTGTTTTAGTGGTCGGTTTCACGGAGCTGGTTTAAGACACGGCTTTAGCTGTGCAACGTCTTGCAGGATGTCTCTCCTCAATGCTCTTTCAGCTAAGTAAGTTAATTACGGAAGTCCCTGTGGTCAGAAGGTCAAGTCAGGAAAACTAAACAGGATCTCAACTTTGCTTACCCTCGACTTAGTGATGCCAGCGCTTGTATAGGGTAAGGATGATCACATTTGTCTGATAGAAAACTGTTTAATTTATGCAGTGTTATTTCCTTAATCAAATGTGTCATGTGAACGCTTAAAATAGATCAGCATTGTGAGAAAACCAGTATGTAAATGTGTGTTTATATTTATTTATTTTCCGTGGGGCAGTAGAGACAAGAGAAGCTATGTATGGGGTCTAATTGAGGCAAATTAATTTTATTCACAACAGCAAATCTGTGTAATTAGGGGAAATTAAACACTCACTGATTTAGCCAAAGGACACAGTGTGGAGTGTGCTTCAGCTGTACCAAATGGCATTTAAACAGCATCATCTCTGTTAAAGGGTTTTCTGGAAGAGGATTCTCTGTTAGACATTCTGTTAAAAACAATAATTAATTTATCATAAAGGTGTACTCAAACAAAACTACTTTTTCTGTTCCATATTGCAATGAAGCACAAATACAATAGGCAAGTATAGCCTATGCCTAATATTTCATTATAGAACCTACTTGCTCAACCTTATTTACTTGAACAAAACCACAAATATTTTTGCAATGAAAAATAACAAAATGGTTTGTGATTTTTAGTTTCTTGCTGGATTTATCACGTGTATTTGTGAAACAGATTCTGAGTGTTGAATAAATAAATGCTGATTTTAATTAGTACTGCTTTTCAGATTTGAGGTTTAAATTAAATGGACTATTTGTAACACCACAGCCTTTCTAGTGTTACACTTCCTTCTCATTGTTCAAGTGCCCTGTTCTCTGTATAGTTGTTGTGAGAATGGTTGTGCATTTGGTTCTGTAAATAACTATGCTATAAACTAAGCTTCCATGCTATTATAATTCATTTTATTTGAAACATACACTACAAATTATATTTTCCAGAACATTCCCTTGTGTCACGATCATGGATAGAAGGGATACAGCTCATGTCAAAGTGGAAACCCCTGTGAGAGTTTGAAGATAGCCTAGATATTGATTTGAACCATAGACCGTATATATAGTACAATTTGAACCAGGGATTTGGACTTGGAATTGTGCTCAGTATCATTTTGTTTTGATTTAATGGGTTTCCGCTCACAAAGTAGACATTAACATTGTAGTTTTACCTTGTACTTCTGTGTAAATATAATTACGGAAAATGCTTTAGCAGTCAACCTGAGTTGCCCTGGGGCCTCATGTATAAACGTTGCGTATGCACAAAAAGCTTGCGTACACTGGTTTTCATGCACATGGTGTGATGTATAAAAATTAACTTCACGTGAGAATGTGCGGGCCATACGCAAAGTATTGTCTGGCTGTGTAACGTGGCGAATTCTAACTGAAAAGTGCCATAACTCACCAAACATTACAAAATACAGTTTCCACTACAGTTACTGTCATACGTCTATGACGTTGACTATTCAAAAAACATAATTACCTCCACCAATAAAAGTTTGATCATTGATGTGGATGATTCACATCAAAATGCCAAAACCCAAACGGGAAATGCTATTGACAGTTTAATCCGCAACCACTAAGTAACTTCTGTTAAACTTGAGGATGTCAAACGAACGACAAAATCACTCAGGAAATGCATGTCACCCTCTAAAATGTTATGGTTAATATTGCACGCAGCATGTATTACTTACCACAGATGAAAAAAAAAACTACAAGACTGGCATGGGAAAATGCAGTTGTCTCTGTGAGCCTGACTCTGGCATCCATAACACACAGGAGGCGTGACGCACCATTCCACCTCCCAAGGATGAAACGCAGTAACAGGTGGGCAAAATCACTTACGTGTGATGCTCAATTGATCCCTCGGATTATGTGTAAATAAGTGAACAAGGTGTGGGAAATTAGGTGTAGCCTATAAAGGACACGTAAAAGATGATGCTATACTTGATGCGCAATGGCTGCTCCGGCCAGGGCTAGAAATTCAAGGCCTTATATAAAAATATGTCCGGGACGGTTCAAAAACGATTTTGGGACGTTTACGGGACGATGGTCAGTGAAATATAACTTGCATATAACACTGGTTACTAACGTATATGTTTAAACACAAGGCTGATGAAGCAGTTCATAATTTATCTTAAAAGTTGATGTAATTTGCAATGTTCGGATATTGACCATAGAGTAAGTGCAATGTGATATAGGCTATGTAATTATATAGGTTATGTACAGTGTTGCCAAAGTTACTTTGAAAAAGTAATCTGATTACTGATTACCCCTTTAAAAAGTAACTTTACAGATTACTTGTTTTTAAAAGTAACTAAATTAGATTACAACTTTATTAGTTACATTCAGCAGCTGCCAACAACCCCCCCGCCACCTCAATGTAAATATGACAACTGGTTTTGCCAACACTCACTTTATTGGAAGTGCATTTTTAACAGTAACGTCAACAATGTATCTCCTGACATTTTAAGTTGAACTTAAATACAATTACCTGAAAACATACATGTTTATATAAATAATTAAATAAAAACAGTCTTTCTTGACCTGACATATTTAACTGTTAAAACTGTAATGGCAAAGCTTACTATTTATAATCTACATGTTTATATCTGTAGTGTTTAGTCTGGATAGGAAGATTGACGTTGTGGATATCTGAAATTGAAAGCTCCATACACACAAATGGGAAATGTGACGTCATTTGTACTAGTAAGAATGACGTTGTGGATATCTGAAATGACAATTGTAGTTAGGAAGAATGTTATTGTGGATGTCTCAATCGTTCTTTTTGACAAGGAAGAATTGAATTACGGATATCTGCAATAAATATCCAGTCTTGCTATTAAATGTTAATATGGCTTGCATATGCGTCATTAGTAAAAAAAACTGTTTCATATTGGCCAATGAAAAACAATGAATTATAAGTGGACTATGTCGCCCTCGCATGTCTTAGTTGGTAAATGACCAGTACAGACTACCTATCCCAGGTGTCAAACCGAATCCATGGAGGGCCTAGCAGTCTATGCAGTTTTTTGGTCTTTCCATTCAATTAGAGCCTAATTAAGACCTAGACTGCCAGGTGAGGGGAGATCCTGACTAATTTGTGTCATAATCAATCAGTCACCTACAAGATAAGAGTGAAAACATGCATACACTAGGCTCTCTGTGGAATCGGTTTGACACCTGTATGACATCCAAATAAAAATAAAAAGCCATGTGGTAAAATGTATCATTACATATAAACAATTGTGATTAGAATAACAAATATTTATGAAACATGTTTTACATAACTGAGGCAAGACGGTACTATCACTAATAACTTGTGCTTGAATTTCTTGGTCTATCTATCTATAATAATATTATTAAAGATTATTATTATAGGGCCTGCTTTCCAGACCTCTGGTTGCCTTTATGGGGGTTGCTCAGGGTTCAATTCTCGGGCCGATACTATTCTCTGTATATATCAATGATGTTGCTCTTGCTGCAGGTAACTCTATGATCCACCTCTATGTAGACGACACCATTCTTTATACACCCGGCACGACGTTGGACTGTTAAAAAACCTTCAAGAAAGCTTTGATAAAATACAATACTCCTTCCTTACTTTTAAATTCTAGTAAAACTAAATGTATGCTCTTCAACTGATCACACTCTGCACCTGCCTGCCCACCAAGCATAACCACACTTGACGGGTCTGTATTGGAATATGTAGACAATTACAAATACCTAGGGGTCTGGTTAGACTCTTCATTCTCCTTCCAGACCCACATCAACCAGGTCCATTCCAAAGTTAAATTCAGGATTGGCTTCTTATTCCGCAATAAAGCCTCCTTTACTCTTCCAGCCAAAATTGCCCTTGTGAAAATGACCATCCTCCCAATACTAGCCTTCAGTGATGTAATTTACAGATCTGCATCAAACTCTCTCCTCAGAATCCCTAGATTAGATTGTGTACCACAGCGCCAGCCATTTTGTCATCAATGCTCCATACATCACCCACCAATGCAAAATCTATACACTAATCGGATGGCCTTCACTACACACCCAGCAACAAGCACGCTGGTATCATCTTATTTACAAGTCTACTTGGCAAAACCCCACTTTACCTGAGGTCTTTAATCTCCAGAGCAACTCCCTCTCTTAATCTGTGTAAAAGCAGGTATATCTCTCTGATTGCCACAAAAACCTGCACCTAATTCGGCCGTCTCTCCTTCCAGTTCTCTGCTGCTAATGATTGGTACATACTGCAACTTGAATCCACTGTCCCTCTAATAACCTACAAAGTACTAATATCAAATCTGTATAGTATACTGCCATGTTACTCTATCTACCAAATATCTACCTCCATATGCTGTTATTTGTTGCACTATCTGTACAAATTCCTGTTTAATCTGAAGATCTGCACACTGTATTCCTGTTTTTTTTTACTCAGTACTTTGTCATGTGTAACTACCATATATCTACCTCCATATGCTGACATGTGTTGCATTATCCGTGTCTTTGTCTTCTGCACCTCAATGCTTTTATATTGGCCAGATCGGCGTTTCAAATGAGAATCTGTTCTCAACGTGCTTACCTGGTTAAATAAAGGTTAAATAAAAATAAAATAAATTATTAATAGCTGTATGCAATGAATTAAAAAATAATAATTAATGCTCACACAGATCGTTCAGTGAAGGTAGGGCTATAGAAAATACTTTGGTCACTAATTATTGTTAAAAGTGTCTTTACCTATGTCAAAATACTTCACGTAAAAGTAAAACCATGCAACGATTATCAAATAAAGTGTGCATCTTCTTGTAAATTGGTTGTATTGTTAACCATCGCCGTTTTCTGTCCTTCAGCACAAATGAAGACGCTTGTAATTCCAGAAATGGATCGCAAGAGGAGCATGTGAAATCATATTTTCCTATTTTATGCAGGATATCTCTTGTAAAGACTGCCTTTATAAAGCACAAAGAATGAACAATATATATTACAAACGTAACTTCTGTACTAGACGTTGACATGGCTTCCTGTTATTACTTAGACTCCGTGTTAAATATAGACAAAGCATTTATTCAATATAACGGGTCTTCAAAATCCAGAAGTGGAATATTTGACTCGGATCGGAGTTGATTGTGCCATGCGCTCCTCCCCATTTAATAGGTCATACTTTACTCTTGTAGGGAATTTGACTCATTTTTAAAATGCTTAATCTCTTTGACTCGATAGTATAAAACTCAGAAAACGCCAGCGTTGAGCTACTTTAAGGCTGTTAATGTTTTCTTATATGTGAGGCCTAAGACAGAGGCGAGGCCTGTCTCTAAGTGTTTTAAAAAAGTTGATACTGTTACTTTAAAACACGTCTGGCACGCCTACTTTCAACGCACTGTTTGAAGCTTGTTGTCTATTAGCGCTGCGATTGGAAGCAGAGAACCGTCGAGCAGCGCGCTCTCTGCTTCTCATTGGTGAAGGACTACCTTTCGGCTCTGGCTCTCGCGGGGCTGCTGTGGTGAAGATGGCGGCTGAACTGGTGGAAGCGATGGTAAGAATAGCCCCTCTTGTCCGGGCTAATAGAAAAGGGGATGCGGTAACGTGGGAGATTGCCGGTTATGCAGGAATTCTGTAAAGGTGTCATATAAATATTGTATGATAGGGTTTAATTTAGTGATGGTTGATTCATTTGTTTATTGAAATTGGTTTCCCTGCGCTGCTAAGTGCGTCTAGCTAGCCTAGCAGTCATGGAAAATGAATGATGAGAACATAAACCATTCGCAAGCAGGCAGGCAGGCAGACATGCAGTCGGCGCCACATTGTATTATTAAAGGTTGTAAAGATGATATTGCCATATACGTTCGATAGGTCCATTCAGTATCCCTTTTGACCGGTCAAATTTACGTATTTTCACTGTTGGGGGTAGGGATGTTTGTGGGGGGGATAGTGGTTGACAACAGAGCAAGTAGAGTTAGCTTACTAGCCTAGCCTCCGTTCTGTTGTCAGACAAGGCATTAGCTCAATGCTGCTATCCCCCTTTACACGCATGCTTTCTGAGCATAACAGCCAGCATACCACTGCAACTGATAGACAAGCTGGATGAATTAATTTGATTAAAGAGATTATCTGATGTAGATAACTGCCTAGATAATTTTACAGCTACATGGTAAACTGGCGACATGAAGGGAGGGTGGGAAAATATCGATCCAGTCAAGTACATGTACACTGCATAGACTGCATTGATTAAGTAGACATGTTTCTACTGTTTAATTAACAAATTGTTAAAAATAACTTACAAAAACACTTCAAAGATATCCATAATATCAGTCACTGTATGTTATTATCTCCAGGAATCTGAGATGGTCAACCAAAACCTTCCATATGCTTCCCATTGCTCTCCTTTTGTATGTTTCCTGTAGAACATGGTGAAGAGTTTCCGGGTGTCTGACCTGCAGACGCTGTTGGCCTCCATGGGCCGCAGTAAGAGTGGTCTGAAGCAGGACCTGGTGGGACGAGCGCTGAGGTTGGTGCAGACAGAGTACAGCCCAGAGCTGCTGAAGAATGTGCGACAGCTCTACGAGTCACGCTTCCCAAAGGCATCCGGTTGGTTAGCTGCCCGGCGCCCGGAGGGGGTCCCTGTGGCCTATTCATCTCTCAGTTCGTCCCCCACTGGCACTCAGGGCACAGACTACCTCAACGGCATCCCGAAGCTATCCTCCCCACCTGCGGCTGAGGTCAAGCTAGTGTCGCTGCCCTTTTACCAAACTCTGGAGACATTGTTGCCACCAACAGAGCTAAGTGAGTGTTCTTTTTATTATTGTTTTATCTGTGAGATGGAGAACTTGTAGAAAGGCACAGCATCTCTCTTCATGGAAAAACCCTAAACAAATTAATGACTGATGCATGCTATGACATTATAATGAAGCCTATGTCATTTTCTTTTTGTGTTTGATCTTTTCCTTCCACCTGTATTTGTAGTTGCTCAGAACAGTGAGAAACTGCAGGACAGCCAATGTGTATTTGAATTAACGCAGAGTCAAGTGGACCAAGTCAGAAACTCAACGTAAGGATAACGTTCATTAGAAATTTTATTTTATTATTCTACTGCTTGAGACTGAATGAGCCCTGAGGGTACCGTAATATTTATCTTGTTTTTTCAGTGAGCTTCGACCAGGAATGAAGGCAATCCAGGTGGTTCTTAGGTACGTTTAAAAAAGCTATCAGTAACTTTACACACACAAGCACACCCATCCCACAGATAATATAGTTGCACAATTAATTTTAGTTAGTGTTGATATGCACACACCAAGATTTCAATTAGAACTAGACCTGATTGTTTCCATCAAAATGTAGCCTCCCTTCTTTTGAATAATCCCTCCAAGTGCAACTTATTCTATTCTATTATTTGTACACACACAGAGGCGCGCACAGGCACAGAGGCGCGCACAGGCACAGAGGCGCGCACAGGCACAGAGGCGCGCACAGGCACAGAGGCGCGCACAGGCACAGAGGCGCGCACAGGCACAGAGGCGCGCACAGGCACAGAGGCGCGCACAGGCACAGAGGCGCGCACAGGCACAGAGGCGCGCACAGGCACAGAGGCGCGCACAGGC
>JACXGM010026052.1:0-15037 GCA_016801145.1 Umbra pygmaea | reverse complement strand
GCATTGATTCAACAAGGTGCTGAAAGCATTCTTTAGAAATGTTGGCCCATATTGATAGGATAGCATCTTGCAGTTGATGGAGATTTGTGGGATGCACATCCAGGGCACGAAGCTCCTGTTCCACCACATCCCAAAGATGCTCTATTGGGTTGAGATCTGGTGACTGTGGGGGCCATTTTAGTACAGTGAACTCATTGTCCTGTTCAAGAAACCAATTTGAAATGATTCGAGCTTTGTGACATGGTGCATTATCCTGCTGGAAGTAGCCGTCAGAGGATGGGTACTTGTTGGCCATAAAGGGATGGACATGGTCAGAAACAATGCTCAGGTAGGCCGTGGCATTTAAACGATGCCCAATTGGCACTAAGGGGCCTAAAGTGTGCCAAGAAAACATCCCCCAAACCATTATACCACCACCACCAGCCTGCACAGTGGTAACAAGGCATGATGGATCCATGTTCTCATTCTGTTTACGCCAAATTCTGACTCTACCATCTGAATGTCTCAACAGAAATCGAGACTCATCAGACCAGGCAACATTTTTCCAGTCTTCAACTGTCCAATTTTGGTGTGCTCTTGCAAATTGTAGCCTCTTCCTATTTGTAGTGGAGATGAGTGGTACCTGGTGGGGTCTTCTGCTGTTGTAGCCCATCCACCTCAAGGTTGTGCGTGTTGTGGCTTCACAAATGCTTTGCTGCATACCTCACTTGTAAAGAGTGGTTATTTCAGTCAAAGTTGCCCTTCTATCAGCTTGAAGCAGTCGGCCCATTCTCCTCTGACCTCTAGTATCAACAAGGCATTTTCGCCCACAGGACTGCCGCATACTGGATGTTTTTCCCTTTTCACACCATTCTTTGTAGACCCTAGGAATGGTTGTGCGTGAATATCCCAGTAACTGAGCAGATTGTGAAATACTCAGACCGGCCTGTCTGGCACCAACAACCATGCCACGCTCAAAATTGCTTAAATCACCTTTCTTTCCCATTCTGACATCCAGTTTGGAGTTCAGGAGATTGTCTTGACCAGGACCACACCCCTAAATGCATTGAAGCAACTGCCATGTGATTGGTTGAGTAGATCATTGCATTAAGGAGAATTTGGACATGTGTTCCTAATAATCCTTTAGGTGAGTGTATATACACTATACTCAATTCAGTAGATGTGCTACGACACATACTGTGAAGACACAGAATACACACATACTAACGAATACATTTTCTCCACCCTGGCGACAGGAAACCTTCACATTGACACACAAAGACAATGGGAATCAGAGGGACATGTATACACATTAATTAGGGACAAGGATCTGCTGGATGATGATGAAGTGAATAAGACATAGAAACAAGACAATCTAGTGCAGGGCTGCCCAACCCTGTACCTGGAGATCTACCATCCTGTAAGTTTTCACTTCAACCTGAATTTAGCACACCTGATTCTAATAATTAGCTAAAGGAAAGCTAAAAAATGTTGCCCACAACAACGATTAGAGAGAAAATCAACAGGCAGTAGATCTCTAGGAATAGGGTTGGGCAGCTCTGATCTAGTGAATATGGAATATTGGATAATGTCCCAGTCTGGCCACAAGATGGGGCTAAGCCTCCCTGTGGCAAGTCCCATCCAGGTTATGACAATATGCTGCCATCCTGACGTTGTCTTTTCCAGGTATGTCCCGGCATTTTCCAGCAAGACAAAACGCCAAACCACAGTCATTAGATTTGAAATTAGTGTATATGGTCACAAATATATTAAATTCACAAAGTAAAATTTAAAATAATGCGTTAATAATGTGTTTGCAATATAGTATAGGGTGAATTCAATTTTCAAATGAAACTCTTTGTTTGTCGCAACTGTTTGGCATTGGGTTTGTAATGGTGTACCAGTCAACAATGTTAAGAACTCTGCAAAATTGTGGCATGTATGGAAGAGTGTTAAAAAGGAAGAAATTAGTCAAGAGTACCATCTGAAAGCATTTTCAGACTTTTGCCAGGAAGCTTGAGACCACACCACTCTGGTCAGATGGGACACAAAGTAGAGTTTTTTTGCCCAAAATCAAAAACCTTATCTACTGTAGTTCTAAATCTAACAATGCTCATGCCTACAGAGAAATATGGTGGTGGCAGCATCATTTATTTGAGATGAGCAGGGTCTGGCCATCTATTTAAAATCTGGAAAATTGCTTTGCATTGTGTATTGAGCTAAGTTGCTCCTTTCCACCACAGCTACATCATGATGGACACAACTTCAAAATGTGTCAACATATTCTAAGAATTTGACCGGAGTTCCCGCACAAGGCAGTGCATATTGGCCAAGCGCTGCCAGGTTTAAGGGATTACCTACCTTATCATCTACCTGGAAAAATAGTCCCTCCTATGGGGTTAGCATCTTTGTCACATTTCTCACCCCTGATGTGTTTGCACTCCTGTATAAATTGAATACCCTTACTACTCGGGTGGTTGTTTTACCTAATTTCTCTTAAATGTACTGTATGCACTTACTGTAAGTTGCTATGGAAAACATGATCTGCTATAAATGACTAAAATCAAAAATATTTGGACCTCGGTTGGGCAGTAAACTTGTGTGACTGGACCACTTTCAGTTTCAATTTAATACCATCGCTCTACCGTGATGGACGATCAGTGTGATAAGACTGGTTGGATGAACCATGTGAGCGCCCTTCACCATCCCACACCTGTGTGAGCAGTTGCGGAGCTGCTGACAAGGCAGGGTCAGGGGCAATTTGACAAGACCAATAGAGTGAAGAACAATTGGGTTAAATAATTATGAAAGTATAATAGACATAGCAAAACAAAGGGGAATAATGCAATACTTCTTTAGTCTGCTAAAAACGGAACTAAAATCCTGACACATGGGAGGACTTTCACCTTTTAGCAGGACAATTAAGTAAGGACAAAGCAACATTGGAGTGGATCAGTACAAACGGTGCATTCTGACAGTGGCCTAGTCAGTCGGTCACGGAACTCTGGGGATGAGCGTGCCATGGAGTTTGACTCCACCCTTTGGGTCGTTTTGGACATATTACCAATTATATTTTACCTGGACTGCACCTGTCTTCGTTTAATTCACCCATCATCTGTTTCCCTCTGCTCCCTTGTTTTTGTCCTTCATTATTGACCGTGAGGCCAATGTACGCTGTGCTAATTTAGATGCAAGAACTCTGGCCGTTACAAAGTTGCCTTGCTAGGCACACTTTGCTAGGTGAAGCAAGCTACTACCTGCGTTTGCCTCTTACCTTACACACATTCATTACACAGTCTTTATTATTTTTATAATAGTGTGGTCAACTGTTATAGTCCAATCTAAGTAAACAACCTAGAGAAATTTTTCTAAAAAAAAACCTAATTGGTCTTGTTCAATTCTCACTAACCTTGCCTTGACGGAAGCTCCGTAATTCCTATGACAGATGCAGGATTGTAAAGCCTGGCCCAGGGAGGGCTGGCGTCCATCGACTGAGAACATGGCCTTTTGTTTATTTGTGTTCTTTCAATATAGTTTATGCATGGCATGGTGTTTCAGTTCCCTTTAAAATTATGTGTATGTGCCTTTAAGTTTTGTGACACTTCTCTCCCAGTTTGGCCCTGCTAGGATAGTGTTGTGCTTAGTTTAGGCTGGAAACTTGTAGATCTGATTAATGATTGAATTCAGCTGTGTTAGGGTAGCTAGTTCGTTTTCTCAGTCTAAACTGGGGAAGAGGTGTCAGGCATTGATTACTGGTGTATGTTACGTTGGGTTTTTGAAGACATTCCAGGAGCTACAAGTTAAGTAGTTTGTGACAAGTGAGTCACTAGAATTTGTAGTAATTGTGTATGCTCTGTACTTATATTTAAGCTGTCAGTGTCCATGCCGCTGTTTGAAGACCACGTAAGCTATATGGGTATATACATTGTGCACTCGCTCTGGCTGTACCCTACAACCTGCATGTTCCTCCGGATTGTCATTATCAAAAAATGCTGATATATCAACTACGTCTACTTCCTTAGGTCTCTCTCCTCTACACACTACACCCATACCATGACAAGGATGGTGAAAATGCTCACATGGTTCATCCAACCACATGTCATGGAGGCAGACGATTCTTTTCTTTTCACACTGCTCATCCAACACGTAAGCCTTTAGTCAGATCATGTGTGGGATGAATACACTCACCAACTATACAGCGATTTAACTTACAGGCGCCCGATCTGTGCACAAGGAGTCGCTGGAGAGCAATGTGGCAAGGTAGATAACTCAACTTATCTATTCCAAATCCTGGGCAGCTCCTTGCCTATTTGCGCAGCCTCATGCTGGAGGTTCCGTGTGCAACGTGAGAGAAGCCATAGTAAGGCTTGAACCGTTGACAATCATGACATGTCCTGCTAGTCAGCAATTCAGCACACTATGACACATAGACCCTAGATACCTGATAGAAATTTGCCAAGATGAATCACTGTGATATTTTATGCAAAGCTGGGAATTACTTACGCTAAAATCTGTTATTGCAGAAGTAACATTTTAATTAGTTTGTTATAAATATTACAATATTTGATTTTGAGTTATAGTGTTTAAAAAGAAACAGACAGGTATTTAAATGTAACATTTGTAATTCAGTACTGTTAGAGAATTTTGTCAGGCTAATATCTATGCTGTAGAAAGATCAATACTACCCATTATAATTCAGTACAGAGGAAACTAAAGACCTTCAATGATATTCAAGGGTGAAAGAGTGAGTTTGAAATTCGGGGGGGGACTTATATTTTTAGCAAATTGTTGTTATTGGTAGTGGGACAACATTACCTGCTTTAACATTGGAGGGGAACATGTCCCAACATCCCCCCTGCTCTTTCACCTATGTTGAAATGGACGAACTCCATCAATATTTTAAACTATGTAAGTAACGTGCATTTAGATTTAAAATTGTGCATCACAGAAATTTCATACAGAAATATTTATGTAAATGGTCCCTATTTTTAGATGAACTCATCCAGTCCAAACGACCAAGAATTGAAAATACAGCCTCTTTCCATGGTGAGAAGAACAGAAAAATCTCAAGAGTCCTCAACCTCACACAGCTATCCTTGTACAGCCATCTTGAAAATAGGAAGAGAAAATTCATGGAGGTAAATAGTTTTTTATTAGGTAGTGGTACACAAACCCTCGATTGTTTTGTTGCAGGGCCACATCAGCCAGTCCCCGAGGAGATGCTGGTGGACAAGGCCAAAGGTGTTTATGGGCAGTCAAGTGTCCAACCAGATGTCCCTCAGTGTGCTCTGGAACCAACCTCACCAGGGGCCATGATGAGAGGTATAAATGACCAGAAGAGAGTAGTCTCTGCTGGGGATGGAGAGTTGGATACTGTGTGTCACCTAATACCTGGGGAACATGTTTGTATTAAGTTATGTTACAAAAATATGATGTAACATAACTTAATACAAACATATGATGAATGATGTACAGTAAAAACATATAATCAGAGTTTTGGACATTTTCACCCGAGATTCTGATTACAGAAATGCATGCCAATAAATGTATTGAGTCACCATACCACCCCCTGAAGCTAACAGGGTTGTTCCTGGTCGGTCCCTGCATAGGGGATCACATAGAATGGTAATGCCTCAGGACATTGCAGGTGACGTTACCCAGGGTAGGGTGCTATCTTTTAGGTATCCTGCTCTCTGTGGTTACACAGATCCTGTGTTTGATTTCTGTCCATGTTGATGGATAAAGATTTTATGTGCAATAACTTATTTTATTATTACAGAGAAACAGGAAGCCATGAAAGGCCACCAATATTTTTTTAAGCTAAGATATAAAAATGTACCATGTGTCAAGGTGTAGCTGAGACGGAAATGAGACGAAAACAGTTGCAGTGTTGGATAACATATTTCATAGAAAAGTAGGAAAAACAACGACGTAACCTGCTGTCAGGAAGAACACTAGTAACAGTGTTCACTCATGCAGAAACAATGACCGACACAAACACGTGGATGGAAGGGAGTACTTATACAGAGATCGATTACTAAATGTGAAGAAGCTGAGAATTCCTGATTTAAAATGAAAGCCCTAATATGGATGATGTAGTGTCCAGGAGTGACCACATGGAGGTGCTCATGTCCATAATGGCTATGACAATACTGCTTCTCCCCCCAAGGGTGCAGCCCCCAAGGTATAAAATATAGTCAGTAAACCCACCTCCTCTGGCAAGGAACCTGGAGGGTGTTGGTGCCGGGGATCTCCAGGTGGCCAGTTCTTCTTGCCACTCTTCCATAAAGGCCAGATTTGTGCAGTATACGACTGATTGTCCTATGAACAGACTCGCCCACCTCAGCTGTAGATCTTTTCAGTTCATCCAGAGTGATCATGGGCCTCTTGGCTGCATCTCTGATCAGTCTTCTCCTTGTATGAGCTGAAAGTTTAGAGGGACGGCCTGGTCTTGGTAGATTTGCAGTGGTCTGATACTGCTTCCATTTCAATATTATCGCTTGCACAGTGCTCCTTGGGATGTTTAAAGCTTGGGAAATCTTTCTGTATCCAAATCCGGATTTAAACTTCTCCACAACAGTATCTTGGACCTGCTTGGTGTGTTCCTTGTTCTTCATGATGCTCTCTGTGCTTTCAACGGACCTCTAAGACTATCACGGAGCAGGTGCATTTATACGAAGACTTGATTATACACAGGTGGATTCTATTTATCATCTTTAGTCAAAAAAAGGTCAACATTGGATCATTCAGAGATCCTCACTGAACATCTGGAAAGAGTTTACTGCACTGAAAGTAAAGGGGCTGAATAATTTTGCTCGCCCAATTCGTCAGTATTTGGGCGAGCAAAATTATTTTTTTGAAATATAATTTTATAATTAATATTTATAAATATATTTATAAAAATTTTTATAAATATAATTTTATTGGATAAGTTTGAAATATCCAATAAATTTCTTCCACTTCATGATTGTGTCCCACTTGTTGTTGTTTCTTCACAAAAAATTACAGTTTTATATCTTTGTTTGAATGTGGCAAAGGGTTGAAATGTTCAAGGGGGCCGAATACTTTCGCAAGGCACTGTAAATCGGATTATCTACCTTGCCATGTCGCTCTTCTCCTTGTGTGCAGATCGAGCGCCTGTAAATTAAATAATATAAGCATAGTTGGTGAACGTAATCATCCCGTGCATGATCTGACTAAAGGCTTCCATGTTGGATGAGCCGGGTTAAAAAAATTGTGACGTAGTTGGATGAACCATATGAGCGCCCCTCACCATCTCGCATCTCATCAAGTAGTTGCGAAGCCGCCGACAAGGTAGAGTCAGTGGAAAATTGGACAAGACCAATTGGGAGGAGAGAAATAGGAAAAACTTACAAAAAACTCTAAAATATGCTATTTTGTAATTTCAAACCAATGTACCGTAGAAGGACAAAAAACGACATTTATGACTAGGCGTGTAAATAAAATCTATTGTGTGCGCTGGTGTAGCGGTCTAAAATCCCCCTGGAAATTAGGATTTAAGCCCCCCGGTCTATCTCCCTTCTGTGCTTGTTAAATAAACTTGACCTGTTCAATGATCATCAAAATAAAAAAATGAATGGGAAATTAGATGTTAATGTTAATATGTTAATAGTTTAGGATTTGAATTTTACTTTAACATGAGGTCCTTATCTTTAGATGAAAGAAAGCAGATGACAAATAATTGTGAAGAAAAAAGTTCACGGTCAAGGTGGACTTCATTTGGAAGATCAAGCTTTGTGGAACGACCAGGTGAGATATCTGTGATGGTTTTGGTGAGCTTTCCAGCCATGGAAATGAATAAAATTGATTTTTTTCTGTAACAGTTAAAGTCTTTACACAACTCTGTGGCCAAACCCTTGGAGCTCATCTAACACTGATGAAGAAAGTGGATGGACTCGGACTTCAGCGACAGGAGACAAGTGAACTGGACTGCCAAGTCATAATGGTCTTCTGTCCCATTACTTCCTATGTAGGAGTTGACATTGAAGCTGCTATGAAACAAGTTCCTGGTAAGAAATTAAATACAAGACTGGTCATAATGGGATCATAAGCTCTGTGTATAACTCTTTATTCATTTATTGCATGTGATTAGAATTTTTAAAGTAAAGCTAAAAACCTAAAGTCTCAAATCTAATTTTAGTAGCACTTTACATTACAGCACGGTACAAAGATGGTAAAAGTGGGGTAACAGCAGGGTTTAAATTATGTGGGAGCCAGTGTGAGCTGAGCTCCCATATAGAGAGGATGAGCTCCCATGAAAGCAGTAAAATCATACACCTGTGGGGGTATCTAAAAATCATCTGCACCATTATTTAAATCACAAATAAAGCACTTTTTCCTGCGAAATATAGAGACAGATTTATGTTAATAAACAGCCTAAAAAAACATGTTTTCCAAAAGAATGCATTATGTCTATGCTACTGCTAGGTGCATATCGCAATGGGTGTGTTTTTGATCATGTTATACATCGGTTGCTGCTTGTTGTAAAGTCAAAGTTCATTAAATACCAAAGAATACCATACCACTGTGAGCCCATTCTTTGCAATGAGGACGACAAATTCATACCATCAGTAGTAACAGGGTGATATTAAGTGGCTTGTTATGATCGTCATTTCTCTACTCCTATATTAATAAACGTTGAACTCAAATGAATCAAGTGCAGTGTTAAGCTATTTATCTACACAAGCCACGCCTACGCATAAGCTACTTACTTTTAAAGAGACCCCCACAAAGATGATTTCATAATTCAAACTTTTGGGAAGTGTGATATTAAAGAGGTAATATATAGGTAATAACATGTAATTACCAAAGTAATAGCTGGGTAATACATCACAGTAATAAGACGTAATACTGGGGTAATAAGGTGATAAGAAGGTAACGGATGTAATAACATGCAATTGTAATAACCAATCTAATAACTAGGAAAGGGTTTGATAAATACCATATGTATATCTGGGTAATGAAAATTATAGTTATATTAATATTGTAATAACATGATAATAATGGGGTAATATATGTTGTTTTCACAGTATTATAGCCTACTATCAGTGTAAACATGTTATTACCTCTTTATTATTACACTGTTACCCCACTATTACCATTTTATTACCGTGCTGTATTGTAAAGTGCTACTGTAATGCTAAACTGCTTTCATAAATTTGTCTCGACAGGTAACAAAGATGCCATTCTAGTTGTGATGCACCATACATTCGATGCAGAGTATGTCATAAGCCGAAGATCTTCACATCACTACCGCAGGGTAGTGGAAGAAGTTCATGTTCTCTTCCATGACACCTTGGGACTCCTAAATTGTGAAACAAATGACAAAGCAGTGTCTCTTATCCATTGTACTTTAAAGAAATACACAACATAAAAGGGGTGCAAAGAGGTTGAGAGTCACAAGTAATTTAGAGTAGTGTTTCAGTTGGCAATTATTGTTATGAAGCCTTAGAGAGAAGTTTAATATATTTACATTTGAGCACAGCGATTTCTCATGCTCAACATTGTCTATTTGAATTTTTGCATGAACACATTATGACACAAAATTAGTGATGAACAGACTCACATGGAACATGACATCTACAGCATTTTTGCCTGTTATGTACTGTATGCTTTTGTCTTTGTCCATAAAGCTTTTCAGGCCATGGAATCTGACTTGACTTTTTCATCAATCTCACCTTGAAAGTAAAATTTTTAGATGTTTGTTATATTATGAAAAAGGTTAATTAAACAAAAAGTAGTGAAAAGTTGCAATGTAACAATGACTTTATTGGTAGATTATTAAAAGTAATTGAAAAAAGCTTGATTTGAAACAATAAGGATATAGTAATCTGATTTAAAAATACACTAAATTCTGAAAAAATAAAAAATGAAACATATTTATTTTTGGGGTTCTTTGAGGGTATTTGTATCCAAATCAGATGAACAGTGTAGGAAACCTTTAATGGACCAAATGAATCTGTTGCTGTTTAACCCTCATTATGAAGTCCAAAGAGCAGTCACTCTCAGTAAAGGAAGCCATCAATAGGATGAAACATCTAAACAAACCCATCAGAGAGAGAGCGAAATCATTAGGTGTGGCCCAATCTACTATTTGGTACGTTCTAAAAAATAAAGAAAAAAACACTCAGGAAGAGCTCAGGAACACCAGAAGGCCTGGATGACCACGGAAAACAACTGTGGTGGATGACAGAATAATTCTTTCCCTGGTAAAGAACAATCCCCTCAGAACAGTTGGTCAAATCAAACACCCTCCAGGAGGTAGGTGTCTCTGTCAAAGTCAACAAGGAAGAGAAGACTTCTTCAGAGTTGTCACGATTCATCAGATAGTGGAGACAGGCTCATCTTCACAAACATATGCTTTTTATTGAACTTTTAGATGAACTATACAAAAAACACAGACAAGAAAACCTCAGTGACTACAATGAAACCTAACATGCGAAACAATAACAACAATACATAAACACAAGAACGGACTCTACGACATTTACACTAGAACACATGAGAAACACTTTACACTAAACATATGAACAGATTTAAGGAGCTCTACTAAACAGAACAAGAACCACCACATACCTGGACAAGAAACAATGAATTACACCAAACAAACAAACAAACACACAGAACTAAATACCATACTAACGAGGGGAGGGTGTGCAGGTGTGGAGTGGACTAAACAACAAAACCGATAGGCAGACAAAAACAGGTGATGGGAAAATGGAACCAAAACAAAACACACAGGGGAGAAACTACGACAAAGTGACACATGGAACAAGCACAGAAACTAGGGACATACACAGACTATAAAGGTAGAACTAAAACACCATGCGAAGCACTGAACAAACACTAGGGGGAACTAAAACATTATACACGGAGTAACTCAACAAGGAGGGAGTCAATATACCAGCCCACACTGGGCCGGATGTCACAAGAATAAATACAGAATCTCTTTAAACGTACAATATGTAATTTTTGGCCGCCAGGGGGCTCTCAATCAAAACAATAGCAAACGATGAACTTGGATGAAGTCGGGAGGTTGCGTGGGATCATGGGTTTTGTTATCGTCGTCAATGACAACCTTCCAATCTAGCGTCTCCGGCAGAAAAAATGTTCACTGACAAAGTAATATATTGTTAAATGAAATTATAACTTTATTCACGTTTTGTTTGGGGGATCCCTGGAACTTAGAACAACTAGAGCAGTCACAGGTTATATGACGCCATTGACAGGCGACAAAATGAAACGTCCCGTGTCTTCGAATTATATTACAAATTTCTAGATTACTAATTTTTTTTACTTATTATTAACAGACATCCATAAACCCTTCCCATAGTGTAGCCTATAAAATCACATTCATTTCACATACAGCTCCCTCACTTTTTGCCATTCTGGTTCACGGGGGAACTTGTAAATAAATTTCCCTGCTTCCCGGTCTTTCATTGCAGCCAAACACGCCACAGCTGTGCATTTTATCAGTGATTTATGTCATTTTTAAAATAATTTATTAAATTCTTCCACTATTTCCTACACTATGTCAATGGGGATCAGCTGAATGTTCGGCTACGAAACACGTGACCACCTCGGAACCAATCGCGTAACGGGATAGCTCAATTCCTTAGTTGGCCGTACTCTCTATATATGGCTCTGATTTGGCCCAGAGCCGTATATATATCTTTATACTGTGGCTCTGATTTGGCCAATAGGGGGCAGTGCAAAATCAGGAATTGTCGAAATAACATTTTTCAAAGTCTTGATTTTTGCGTTAAATCTTTTCTCCTAAATTCCACAATATATATGGACATATGGGGTATCACAAAAAGGGGGAGGACCTGTAGTAGTATGTGAATCAGGTGACACAATCAACAAGAAACCATATTTGATAATTTGGGTCAGTGGAAAGTCAGGAATTGTCCCAATAACATTGACAAAATTTAGATTTTTGGGTTAAATCTTTTCTCCATAATTTCACAGTAGATATGGACATATGGGGTATCAATAAAAAGGGAAGGAGCTGTAGTATGTGAATCAGGTGAACAGGCAGCAACTCAACCTCCATCCTTGGGTTTAATCCATTACAATCATGAATACATTTTAAAACCTCACACCCTGCAGTGCCACCTGCCTTTCCTTTTGTCCCTTCATGGTACCTGAAAGTTCCTCAATCAATAATCCGAAACAAAGGTTGTAGGAACCCCAATGTTACAAACAGGCAATGTGGTCCCCAGCAATAATAAAAACAATTTGTGAAAAATATATGGTGTGCCCCCTACAATATCGTTGTTCCTACACCCTTGGGAACACAACACTGTGGTGGTGTTAGCTTTATATTAAAGATGGGGAATTTCAACATATAACCTCCTCAACGAAACATACTAAAAAGACAAAAATGATGTTCTATGAATCTGCTCACGTTTGAAACCAAGCAAAATTATTGACCATTATTGCTATAATTTATCCATTCTAAACAATTTCAAAGAATCCACATCCAAAAATTAAAAAACAAATTGATGTTGATGTTGTAGGAGATGTCCTTTAACACATGTGAAAAGGTTGTTTTGAAAAAGATTGTATGGGGTCAGAGCTATTGACCTTTATTGCTACAATTTATGCATAAAAAATAATTTTTAAAAAGCCAAATCGAAAAATCCCAAAACTAAATGATGATGAGGGTGTAGCTGTATGAGATGTTCCTGAACATTTGTGAAAGGGTTATTTTTAAAAAGATTGTATATTGTCAGAGCTTTTGACATTTATTTGAACTAAATGTAAGAAATAGGGTAACTACATCAATTACCAAAATGCTAATAATTAAAAAAGTATGGTAAGGCACAAAGGTTATTATAGTTAACTAATACTAAAACTAAGAATGAAACTTTTAATTAAAAAACATTATCGTTAGCTGAAATAAGTTATGATAGATTTGTGAAAAATGAAAACTAACTTAAACTAGTAAAGTTATGTATGAAACTAACTGATATAAAATCCCTGTTTGAATATCTTCAGTTTTAGTTTTTTTGTTCTTTAATTCAGCATGGAAAATGTACAAGGTGATTCACAAGCAACATGATTTTTATCCATAAATATTGTTGTATTTTCACAACCAACAGTTGTGCAGGTTGATTCTTGAAAAAGCTCAGTATTGTTTTGTATATAGCATAGCCAGAGATTTTCTGTAAATAGGATCCATTCTGTTTTCTGGCACATCACATCAAATAAAAGGTATCTAGATTAAGTACATATGTACAATTAAGTAGTTGAATGAAACCAATAAAATACTGTCAAGGTGTTTGTGTTTTACCTAAGGCAAATACAGAGTGAAATTAGGGCTGGGCGATATGGCCCGAAATGAATATATATATATATATATATATATATATATTTTGTAGCTTTAAGGACTAACAATATATATCTCGATATTTAGTTATTTTAAAAGTTTGGAAAATGTGTACACATATGTAAAGAATAAAAAGGGATTTTCTTTATTAAAAATAACAATTGAAGAATTGCACTTTCTTTGACAAAGAGGTATGCAAAACACAGACATTGTTTTAGAATATTTACCAATCTCTGTCAATTTAATATTCAAATGTATTTTAGTAAAAGAATAATGCTCAATCATATTAGATGTGGTGAGTAAGTATGACAAATATGTCAACTCTATTTTGTATGTAGAGGTTCTCAATCTTTTTGGCATGTTGCCATGACAGTGGCTAACAGTGGGTCACATGAATAAAGAAACAATATGAAATAATTATTTCTAATATAATTATATGATACGCTCTGCCGAAATGTATCCACCAGTTTAAAAAGCAATACAAGCGATCTAATAAAAACAACAGTGATTTGTATTTGAATGTATTTGTACGTCATGCTCCCAATATAATTTGTGCCTACATTTATTTATTTACATTTAAGATTTGCTTTTATTTTGCTGGTGTGTGTTTATTTTAAAACGATTAGGAAAAAATGGTTTTACTGCAGCTGATTTTCTGAACGTCTCTGCTGGAGCCAGCAGCTTTTCAAATTCTCTTCCGTATCCACACTTCTCAGATCATTACACAACTGCAGTTTATTAAACTACTCTGGGATCTTGTTACAAAATTCCGCCACTAGATGTCCTCAGCAGCCTATCTCAGACACTGCCTGTTTTGGAAAAAGTAGTCACACACACAGAACCCTCCACCTCACTCAATCTGTCTTTTTGAAGTTTTGGAAGATAAGTAAAATGCCTGAGCCCATATTCATAAGGAATCTTAATGCAAAGAGTAGCTCCTAGTGAGAAAATTCTAAGAAAATTCTTAGAAATGTGGGCGTTTAAATTAAAATTTAAAAAAAATCCTAGTAAAGAAAAAAGTAATTCAGAAAGCTTCTTAACTCTTAAAAGAGGTCCTAACGCCAAAATTGGTAGGAGTACAGACGAGGACTTTTAAGAGGCTTAAGAGTTCCTTCAGTAGAGGATAAAACGGCGGAATTACGAAGAGGGAGAAGAAATGTGTTGAAGACAATGGATGACAGTGAGTCAATAAGACGCTATAGATTAGATCGTGCCGGGATCATGTTTGTGACCGATCTTATTAGAGACACGCTAACATCTCCGACACAGCGCAGAAATGTTATAGTGCCCGAAATTAAAGTAATCACTACATTAAGATATTTGGCAACTGGGAAAATGCAACAGCAGTGATGATTTGGGTCTGTCACAACCTTCTGTAAGCAGAGTGATCACACAAACAATTACAGTTTTTTCAGAACCTCTTATTGTGTCGCAGTTTTCCACTGGACATTCCCACCTTGCAGGCATAAAAAAACTGCATTTATGAATATAGCAGCCTTGTTGTTGGAGTAATTGATGGAACCCACATCCGAATTATTCAACGTGATCTCCGAAATACGTGATACTACCACGGACACTTAACTTCAAACTCTGTGGCAGTTTCACGGAATGGCCGAAAATTCTGTGAAACTGCCACGGATCCTTAACTTCTAAATCTGTGACAGTTTCACGGAATACTTAAAATCGCTCAGTTTTTTCCTTCTT